>JAUELC010210559.1:0-17094 GCA_031471745.1 Cryptochiton stelleri | reverse complement strand
TTGCTCCCGGGAAAATTGCTCCGGGACACTTGCTCCGGGGACATTTGCTCCGACGACAATTGTTACCATCCCAGACGACATTTGTTGACGAAGCAATTGTCGCCGCAGAAATTGTCGTCGGAGCAATTCTCGCCGGAACAAATATCGTCTGAGCAATTGTCGCAGGAGCAATTGTCGCGGAGCAATTGTCATTTTTCGGAACAATTGTCCCTGGAGCAAATGTTGCCGCATCAATTGTCGGGCAGTGGCCACTATATACGTTATCAGCATATGGATTGGATTGCATTCCACCTACCAATGTAAGTGCATGGATATTTTCATGTATTTCATGTTACATCTGGCTAGACTTCAACAGCAGAATTATACCGATGAACGAATAATAAAAGCTTATGTTTCTTTTCACGATAAGCACTATGATCTTTTAATACTCTAAATCGTTAGAACTGATCTCAAACATAAGTGAGGAAAGGTGATTTGGTCGGTATCGTGAATATCACTCCACAAATTAGCCTTTGTGCGGAAGTTTTATGATAGAGGGTGATGTTGACCGTAGTTTATCAGCTGTGACACCGGACAAAATTATTAATGAAATACGACAACAAACATTGCTGAAATAAGTACCACAAGAAAATCTAAAATAAAAACAAAAGAAAACTGTGAATTATAAGCTAACAATTCTCCAAGATCATGAATGTTTAATTTTAACCGAGTTCTCGGGTATATTACAGTCTCATATACTGAAAACTCTTAAATCGATAAAACTGCTATTCTTTCACAGGTTATAAAGAATGGTCCCAAGACTCATAGTGTCATTTAGAGGGAGTATTTATTCATTCATGTAGAATTACACCATTGTCTCAGAACCTTTAAAAGGCAATCCCATGGCTACATCCGTTGAGTAAGGAAGCCGATAGAGGCCAAATCTCTGCCTCGTCCTTTCAAATAGAGGACGATGAAACGAGACGAAGCAGTTAATGAGTGAAGAGAGAGAGTGCAGCGACTTGCTATCTCGCTGCCTCTCCCTCTATTTGAAAGGGCGAGACAGTGAGGTAGCGTGATGGCCTCTATCGGCTTCCATAGTTGAGCGTATTTCCCGAGAACCTATGTTCCTCTCATCAATCTGGAACATGAGTGTACGGCTACATTCGAAAACGTCTGTATGTGGAACAATTGTGAGGGACTTGCGGCAGTTGGGATGGTTTCCTCTTCACTTTAACCGGTTTCATCCATCAACAGTAGGCCTACCCCGACGCTCAGAGTCAGGCACCAACTCGTCAGCAGTAAATGTTGGCCCCCTCAACCATTCAGCCAGCCGAAACAAACGACATAAAAACGATTTCAAACATCCCATCGACTGTTTTGACCGTTTGTTTTAATAGAAACATCTGTATATATTTTTGTTTTGTGTGCGATATTATCTAGGCTGCAACATGGATAATATGTTGTTTTAGGACTCACATCTTAACCAGAACAAGGATATTCTATCACATGGTTACATAAGTTTAAAGCGTTAAGCTCTGGCGTCGATGTTCTTCTCAGGAAAGTGATATGAGAGCCTTCAACTAAACTCGATTTGTTTGTTTGTTTGATTGGGGTTTTACACCGTACTTAAGGTTACTTCACTTATATGACGGCGTGCCAGCCTAATGGGTGAAGGAAACCACCCTCGACGCCACTGGCAACAAACAAGGACAAGATACAAGGCAATCACAGGACATAACAAAACGCCACAACAGCTTCTTGTCGCCGCTTAGCTCTGAGAGCACCAGGGCAACATGAGCCTCACACCAACCACCGGCAACTAAACTCGAAATCAACCATATGTGGGACAGGTGCCAGTGACTTGTGGGAGTCGGGGTGGTTTCCTTCGATCTCATTAATACTGTAAGTCACCGCCGTCAAATAAGTGACTCTCTGGCTAAAGGCAGCATGTTGCAAGCCGTGCCATGTTGTCTTCACTTAGCACTGGAGAAACATTATTTTTCCAACAGAGCAAAACACTTCGCATTTTATGGTTGTGTTAGTGTGGCTAATTACTGTTGGAGTACATCGCCGTCATCAAAGAAAAATGCCCTTGAACATGGCGTTATACATCAATCATTCAGTCAATCAATCAATAAAATAAGTGCATATAACCATCAGCACTGCGTAAGACAGCGATTAAACCAACCAAAACATGCAATGCTTGACATGAAACGTGGAGTTTAACTTTTAATGTCCTCTGACTGTTGCACCTTGCTGTTTTTACTAAACTTTCAGCTATCATGGAAATGGAATAAAAGATTTCCGAAAGCTTGAATGAAAGTTTTTCGTCGTAATTTATTCAGAAATTTGTGTATAAAATTACGTTTAATCCACAAATTCTAATTACCACGATTTAACAAAGTATTTAAACAGTACGGTACCGTTGAAATAAAAATAAAAAAATTCATTGGATACATATCTTATACGCAAACGGGGAAATCCTGTAATAATTCGCATTGAACCTGAAGATAGCGGAGCGAGCATCTATACATCTTGAAGGGACGGTACCAATAACCAATGACATGGAGCTATATCTCTATATCAATGTGTGGCTCAGATAGTTGAAAACTGATTGATACATTCTCATTTTATTATAATGGCAGAATGTTACGTTCTTATCTTTTTTAGTTAAATTTTCACATAACCTGCAAAGTTGGGGTGGAATAATCGAAAAGCTTCTAGCTTTTACTTCTTGAGAAAACTATATTTACCCATGTAATTCTGTGTAAAACGCAAAAAATACCTAATGTTTGGGCAATCGTGTCATTTCAATCTGAGAGTATTTGATGTATACGGGAATAACAACTGATAATGAAATCAACATGAACTCTCGGTGAATAATAATTGATGATCTACAACAGCTAGTGGCTTCTGTTCTGTTTCACAGTTTCACAGTTGCATGGTGTGAGGATGATATATGTTCAAAGCTCTTATAGTTAAGTCTGTTTTTATTTTTAATGGTTCATTATGTAAGCATTGCGTGAGTCACTTCGTGCATCTTCGGTTTTACGACGGAGATGTCAGCATCAATAAGCTCGTATATATCTTCACCTTATGTTTCCCCTCTATCCGGGATTATAGCTGGCTCCCCAAACATTGGAAGCCAGCTTAGAAGAAACAAAAAACATCGGAAGGCAGCTTCGGAGAAAAAAGATAGCCCAGCCACTCTTGTATCACCCATAACTACGGCCGCTTTGTGTTTGGGCTTTTGTGTATTTAATGGCCATGATTAAGGCCAGCTGTGCCATATTGGGCGCTGCAGACAAACATTCTAGATAAAAGTATCCTTTATATGACATCAAGTGCATACCACGTCGGTAAAAATCAACAAAGAGCAGGTAACGGCATAAAAAAGGGTAGTAAAATAGATGATAATTAACATAACATGAGGTCGAACAGACCAATTCAACTTGAGAATCAAATCACATGAAATGAAATGGCATCAGCGGCCTCGCTTTGGCGTTTCCAAATTTATTTAAAATGCCCAGTCATCACAGTGAATAAAAGGACCGTTTAGATACAAATGACGACTTTGCATGACCATTGAAGTTGGCAAACCGAGAAGAAACCTCCTACGTATCAGGGACGAGATGTTTCCAGGTGAAATGCCACCTGGGGGAAAAGAACCAGTGCCAAATTATTTAGACCTATAACCGAAAAATTAGCATGTAAAAGAGTTATGAGAAAAACACAGAATGAACAAAACAAATTCGAAAGGATAGAGTCAAACATTTAGCACCGAGATTCTATTGCGGGTCAGGTAATCAAGCTAACAGCGGTTTGTAATTAATTGAAATTGTACTATTACTAACGACACGATGGAATGGACTTAGCGTTATCAAACCTCATGTTTTATTGTTAACATAAATGTAGTAGAACTTCCAGTAGATCTGATGGCCGACAACATAACGACACGCCGATTGTTTAATCGCAAATGGCGCCACACAAAGATTTTGTACGATTTAATTGACAAACGTTATTGAAATGCGACGTTAACGATAAACCGCGAAGGGAGAACTCTAAACTGTGCGAAACTACAGACACATATACACGATAAAATAAAATAAAGAACCACACTTTAAAAAGGATGTTCAGATCATCAGCAAAATTGTATCATAACAGTGGCGCCATCTGGTAAGAATTCATTACTGTTCAACATCAACGCTATGTTTAATATAGCTCCAGGAATACGGATGGCCTTGCAAAGACAATGACCTCAGGGCACTTGTCAAACATGGTCTCAACATATCTTCTACTTTATTTCTATCGCGCTCAGTACAGATTGGAAATTCAGAAACATTTCATTTCTCATAGTTTTACTAATGTTTGCATTGCTATAGCAACAAGAGCTCATCGTATGTAAAATTAGAAATTTTCTGCCACATTCGCATGCGGTATACAGAGATTATAACATAATGATCCCAACAAAGAATATGCCTGCTTGGATGAGCTTATAGATTCTGTGGCATTGATGAGAGAATTATGTGAGTTTATTGTGTTTAGTCAATATCTAAATTTGTCTATGGAATAAAACAACATTGAATACCTCTCGGATTCGTGACTTCCTGTCCCATTAATTTAATATAGTTACAAAATGCATGTAATGATCAAATAAGATCAGCCCCATTAAAACCCATTAGTTCCTACTTATCTATATGATACAGTGAATTCACTATATATATACATATTACGGTATATAACAGTGGTATGTTATACTGAGTTTGTGTAAATAGACTATGTCGAGCATATGGAAAGAACCTACCGAGTATACGCCACGAACATACTGAGTAAATGCCACGTGGCTTCCTCTGCTCTGGTGCTATCTGAGCTATCAGGGGCAACACGAAGTCGATTTGTTGCGGTGTGTTTGACTGTAAATGTGCAGAATTTGCACCATGTTTTGCTTTCCGTGCTTCTATTGTATAGTGTGTGTTGTCAATGACGTCCAGTGTGGTTTCCTTTAGCCAATGGGCTCACACTCCGTCATATGATTGACAGTAGGGTCTACGAGGCAAAAAATCAAGAAGACACCTAGTATTTTAATACAAATATACTTGGCATGTGTTTTTTGTTACAACTCTATGTCCAGCTGACAACTGAAGTCAAACAAACTGAACTTCATGGTGAGCTTGATCATATGCTTTTCAGAAAAGTTCCAGTTCTAAACCAAACTCGGTGAAAGAATCTATAATAATCTAAAATGAACAGGCAAATAGTGATCGACCAAGACAAACTTCCTTACAGGCAATCTATGAGATTGATCATTCGCTATTCAGAATAATTCTATTTATAAACTAAATGAAACATGTGCAATTTTTTAGAATGTTCTATTAAACGACGAGGTAGTATATCGAAGTCACTAGATTGATAACATAAATATACGCCGCCTGATTGTTCATTATCAATCAATCATTATTGCCGTTATCGGCCACAACAGGAAGTTGTGACTTTTATATGTATGTTGCATTCATTGTTAACTACACAACTGCCTGCGGACTGCGGTAGCGTTCACTGTAATTTGGGTATCATTAAATATAATGGTCACGAGATAAGAGCTTTAGTTGGCTTCATTGAAACTTAACAAGCTATCATTTTTCACCAAGATTCTGATTGAAAGGCGATACGGCAATAGTTCAATGATCATTTTGTTTGTCCGTAATTGTTTGTTGTGGATTGTAATGAATTTAAAACAAAAATAGAAAAGATATTCAATAAGCTCATTTGTTGTTGTGTGAAAGTTTTTACGAGTTGTCAAAAGCGGGGGGATTAACTTTTAGATTCTCTGCTATGTTTTTCTTTCTCCGGTATGCAGTGTGACTTAAGTCGATAGGAGATTTACCAAACGGGTTCCATTCTAACAGATTTATTGTA
Source organism: Cryptochiton stelleri (assembly GCA_031471745.1). NCBI lineage: Eukaryota > Metazoa > Mollusca > Polyplacophora > Chitonida > Mopaliidae > Cryptochiton > Cryptochiton stelleri. The sequence goes on along the minus strand of JAUELC010210559.1, from coordinate 11,199 downwards.
GTAACAGGGTGTAAAATAGTGCCCCGTTTGAAATATTCAGAATTGTTAATTATTATATAGCTATGTGCGATTAATTTTGTGAAGGATAAACTCAAACTCAAGCTGATCAAGCTCAAACAATATCGATATCTTTATGTTTGTAGAATAAAATTAACGCGTGTGAAGTGACAATATAAAACCTTTGGTTTTTCTTATTAAATCAATAGACTCTTTGATCTGTAAATTGCACAATGGGACGTTTGGTGAAAAGCTTGCGATGCAATCTGCATCACTTGTCGCTCTATTCAATTAATTAGTCATTACATTAAGATTTGATACCATAATGTGCCTGTTTGCTGTGTTTACTGCTGATGAGTATTTAATTGTTTACATTAAAGAATGTTTAATATCAAAACAAAATTCAATACACCTAAATCGTTGTTTCCCTTATAGATTCAAGAGGCTTTCTAACAAATCTGTAAGGATTTTGAATTGTAATTATTTGACGTTAAAGTCTGTAAAAACTAATGTGTGCCACGGAATGATGAACCATTCGTTATGACTGTATAATTGGGTTCATTTAAACCATCGTCAGCAGTTTACAGGGTTACATAACAGTAGAAGGATTTTGACAATGCTGCTTTTGAATTTGATAGATGAGACTCATTTATTTATCTTTTCCAAGGTAATGTAGTGTAAGGGAATCAGTTATCAGTCTCATGGGCACCAGAAGATTGCTGGCTACTTCTAGTTAAGGTATAAACATCTGTATGCCTTATTTTATATAGCGTGTGGATGATGGGAGCTTCCTCTGCTCTGGTGCTTTCTGAGCTAAGGGGAAACATGAAGCTGATTTGTTGCGGTGTGTTTGACTGTAAATGTGTAGATGTTTTCCTGTTGCGCAATGCTTTGCTTTCCGTGCTTCTCTTGTATAGTGTTTGATGTCAGTGACGTCCAATGTGGTTTCTTTTACCCAATGGCTGCATACTCCGTCATATGATTGACAGTAGGACGCAAAACCCCACATCAAAAAGAAGACCTCATATTTTGATACAAAGAGACTCGGCAGGTGTTTTGTGTTTTTGTTTTAACTCCATGTCCAGCTGACACTTGAAGTCAACACAAACCGCTACTGTCTGGATCGACCTAGATAAACTTCATCGTGAGCTTGATCATGCGCTTTTCAGAATAATTCCACGTATAAACCAACTCGGTGAAAGAATTAGAATGGTTGTTAAAAGACCAGGAAGTATATTGAGGTACCTTATAACTCCATGTCAGACTGACACTGAAGTCAGCACAAACCGCTATTGTCGGGATCGACCTAGACAAACTGAACTTCATGGTGAGCTCAATTGATCACACGCTTTTCAGATTAGCTCCAGTTCTAGACGAAACTCGGTGAAAGAATTAGAATGTGCTGTTAAAAGACAAGGAAGAATATTGAGGTAGGCCTATCTAATAACCTGACATGAACACTGCAGATAGTGATCTGCCTAGACAAACTTCCTTCCATGTAATCTGTGAAATTGATCATACGCTGTTCAGAATAAGTCTAGTTTTAATCGATATGAAATATGGGAAATATTTAGAATGTTATGTTAAACGACAAGGAAGTGTATCGATGTCATAAGGTTGATAACATGAACATACGCCGCCTGAGTGTTCATTATTAATCAAATCTCATTGCTTTTGTCGGCCACATCAGCAAGGGTCTTTTATATGTATATCGCAGTCATTGTTAATGAACGCCTCCACAACTGCCTCCGGACTGCGGCAGTATCTACGGTAATTTCTGTATAATTACACGCAATGGTCTCTTTTAGAAGTCGAGATTAGAACTTCATTTGGCTTCATTGCAACTTAACAAGCTTTCTTTTCTCTCTAAGTTTCTGATTGAAAGGCGATACGGCAATAGTTCAATGATCATTTTGTTTGTCCGAGATTGTTTGTTGTGGATTGTAAAGAATTAAAGAAAAAAAATAGAAAAGACATTCCATAATAACATCTGTTGCTTTGACAAGTTTCCAAAAGCAGGGCCTTAATCGTTAGATTCTCTGGTATGTTTTACGTTCCCCGGCATGAAGTTTTACTTAAGTCGATTGGAGTTCTACCAAATCCAATTGTGTCGGACATAAACGGATTCCATTCAATCCTGTTTTTAATAGTTTGATGATGTAAAATAGTGCCCCATTTGAAATATCCAGAATCGTTCACTATTATATAGCTATGTACAATTAATATTTGATGAATAAACTCAAGCTTATCAAACACAAACAATATCGATATCTTTATGCTTGTAGAATAAAATGAACGCTTGTGAAGTGTCCACTATTCAACATTTGGATTTTTCTTATTAAACGAATATACTCTTTGATGTGTAGATGGCACAATGGGCTGTTTTTTTAACAGCTTAGTGTGCAATCTTCGTCACTTGTCACTTTTTTTAAATTTACAGTCATTGCATTAGGATTCGGTACTACAATGTGTCTATTTGCCGTATTTTCTTCTGGTGAGTATTTTATAGTTGACATTAAGACTGTCAAAGAAAAGATCAATAAATCGTTGTTTCCCTTATAGATTCAAGTGGCTTTTTAACAGATCTGTATGCATTTGAAAGGGAATGTTATGTCTTGAATCCGATCTGTTTATGGCGTCTAGCACTGGAAATGTTCACATTTTGTCATACTACACAATGTATTACGTCCTGTGATTGTCTTGTATTTTTGCCATTGTTTGTTGTCATGTCGTCGATGGTGGTTTCCATTATCAATTGGGCTGGCAGGCCGTCACATGAAAGACATAAGCTTAACGGGGTAAAACCTAAATCAAACAAATGAATTTACCTTTTCCTTTTCGCAATATCAGCATAAAAAGACGAAGAATGTGCGGTTAAAAGACAAGGAAGGATATTGAGGTACCTAATAACCTAAACAGAACACAATCTAATTGCCCAGTTGTACTCAATTCTAATTGTATTTTTTTTTATCGACCTCTACTTCAATTTAGTTTTTATGAACACCTTCAGAACTACTCGCGATATTATCTAGGACAATTCCGGTATCATTTATCTCAATGGACTCTTAAAGTTGAGATAAGGATTAGTTGGTTTTATTGCCACTTAAACTACCCTTGTTCTCAGGTTTTCTGATTGAAAGGCGACACGACAATGTCCCAAGTACCAATGCGTTTATCAGAGGTTGTCTTCTGTCGACTGTAAAGATGTACAAAAGGCACGCAAAACGTTCTTCTATCTATGTGTGAAAGCTTTGACGAGTTGCCAAACATGTGGGCTTGAACTGTTATATTCTCCGCTACGTCTAATATATAAGTGTTATAGAGCATTTTCAAACAGCCTTTTTCTATTGTATCGTTTCCTAGGGTTATCTGATTGGAACAAAAATGTTTGGGTATCATAACCAACATGTGTCCGCCAGAGGCTGTTTTGTGGATTTTAACAAAATTATAAAAAAGGAAACTTGCAATTATATGGGGACAACATTTTGTTAGCTTTGACGATGAGAAATAACTAAATGAGTTTAAACAATGTTTAACAAATCTTTCTGATGTATAATGAACTTAAGTTATCGATGTAGTCCCAGTGGAATGTTTGTTATATGTCGTGTTCCCTGGTTTGGGAAAATATTAAGAAAAACGGTCTTGTCATTAATTGATGAAGAGAATTGTTGCCAGTTGTAACCATGTGATGGATACAGTGCGTATGTCTGATGTGCCTCTGCAGTCCTTACGCAATGCCAAATGGCAAACCGTTTTATTCTGGTGCATAATGTTAAACCAGTATTGTTTATGCAATAACAGATATATTAATATTATAATTGTTATTAACGTTTAAACCGTTTAAAGGTGTACCAAGTTGAATAACTACAGTTACTTGTTTGCCAAATCTGGTACAGTGAGAAACACATTTGTCCGATTCTTTCTCGTGATTCCAGCGGCATTCATAAAACACTTAATGTAAACAGTCATGTCTGTTCAAACATAGTAAAACAGCCCATAACAGACAAACTTCTAGAACGTGCCTACTAGTCTGACTAGTTTGGTGGACGTTTCACTTCGCTGAAGTATTTTGTTTGCCTTCCAGTTGACATATGTCGGAGGAGAGGAAAAGAGTGCGGATTTAAAAACCAAGTAAAGATTGAAAGGCAATATGTGTCACGGATACCACATTTTGTACAATATTAATTATTGAAAAAAAAACGTCAATAATTTTCCTCGGCTAGGGTAAATAAAAACATTGGGTTTAAAACGAGTTTATCTAATTAAGAAAGAGACGCGAAAGAACAAGAACAATTCGTTTTTAAGATATTGTTATCAGCTAAATGCGAATAACTTCTGATGGAGAGAAGATATATTTAGATAAAATCTTGTTCAATTATGGCAATTTGCGAAATCAAAGGAGTCTAAATCGAAGGATTTTCTGCTTGATGTTTTGTATCGGCGTGTTTAAAGTATGACCTACCTGTAAATGGATTGTGGCAATGCTGGTTTTGTTTGTGATAGATGAGATTCACCTATTAATGTTTTCCCAGACAATGAAGTGTAAGGGAATCAGTTACTAGACATATGCGCGTCTGGAGAATGCTGGTTACATCTGGTTAAGATATAAATATCTGTATGACGTTTAACCCAGCGGATGGGAGCTTCCTGTGCTCTGGTGCTTTCTGAGATTTCTGCGCAACACGTAGCTGGTTTGGTGTGGCGCCGAGCACTGTCAAAATCTGCACACTTTGTCTTATTTGGCCGTGTTTGGCGTCCTGTGCTTGTCCTGTATCTTGTCGCTGTTTGTTGACAGTGACGTCGAATGTGGCTTCGTGGTGTAAATCTCCGATCCAGCAGAAGAAAACAGGCAAGTGTTGTTTTTATGTTCAGCTGACACTCTGAGGTCAACACAACCTCTACTTGTCCTGATTGATGTAGACAGACTTGCCGCAGTGTTATCTGTGAGCTTGATCATTAGCTATTCAGAATAATTCTAGTTATAAACCGCTCTGGTGAGTGATTAGGAATGAGCTGTTAAATGACAAGGAAGGATATCGAGGTAACTAGATTTATAACATTAACGAGGCCTAATTGTTCACCAGTAATCAATTATAAGTATCATATTGTGCACTACATTCATTTACTTTTTTGTATGTATCTTGCATATGTATCACAACTGCCTGATATATTATTTACGACAAATGGAATATCATTAAACTTAATGAACCTCATCAGAATTCGGGATATGGACTCTGGCTTCATTGCAACTTAACAAGCTATCATTTTCCTCCAGTTTTCTGATTGAAAGGCGATATGGCAATAGTTCAAAGACCAATTCATTTTCTGTGAATTGTCAAGAATTTCAAAAACAAAAACCCATAATAAATTAATTCAATAAGTTTATTCTTCTCTGTACGAAAACTTTGACGAGTTGCCAAGAGCGGGGGCCTCAACTGTTGGATTACCCGCTGTGTCTCCCTCTCAGAACTCTACAGTGTAATGTCAGGCAATTGGGGTTTTGCCAAATGTCATTATGTTCGAAACATACGTGATCCGTTATAACACGTTTTTCTCTGGACGGTTCACAAAAACTGAAAATAATATCTGGAATGAACCATTATTAAGTAAGCGTTTGTCCTCATTTTAATATTCAATCTCATTGTGAAGTAACTCAAGCTTTTAAAGTACATGAAGGCATATCGAACTCCTTAGTTAAAGGCTAACAGAATAAAATGCATGCAGCTAAACTATTTAACGATTTTATTGACATCTTTTATATGATGTTTTTGACATTCATTTAGATTAAAATCTGATTTAAAGAAGAGAACTGAACGTTTATAAGCAACAACAGAAAATTCCCGACATTATGACAGAAGATAAACACATTGCTGGGCTCGTGGTACGTTATCTGTTACACAAAATAAGCTCTCACATATCAAAGCATTACAAAAATGTTTGTTTTCGTCTGTCAGAGATTGCTTGGGAGGATTGCGAAGAATTTCCTTAAAAACAGACCATACACTAAGACTCTTCTGGATTTCTGGAGATTTGCCAAAACTTCGTCTCTAAACAGAGAGGTTTCACACTTTATGTTTTCTCTCCTCGGGTCTACAGCGTTACATAGCTACAGTTGAACCGTTACCTCATCTTGTGTTCATGATATATATGTATGAGACTGAATCGTTCATGTTATTTTTTTAGTTGACCAGTCGATAAATTAACAGACAGTTGGACTGGCTAAAGTCTGGCTTACAGTAGAGACATGGAGCTGTGAATGTGCATGATTCTATCTCGGATTGTTTGTTTGATTTGGGTTTTATGCCGTACTTAAGGTTATTTCACTCATAAGACGGCGTGCCAGTCCAGTTGGTGAAAGAAATCACCCCCGACGCCACTGACAACAAACAATGACAAGATACAAGACATAACAGGACGCCGTAACATATAGGCTTCGTGCTGCCCCTTAGCTCTAAGAGCACCAGTGTAACAGGAAGCTCCCTCCAACCGACCGATCTTTCTCGAACTGATTCAATGTAAATACGATTAATAGGTTACGCCATTTCTGTTAGAAGATAAACTAAAACTGTTCACATTTGCTGGACCTTTTCCGCACAGAAACAATGGGTTGTTATATGAAATGCAGGCTGATGTTCGGAACGAATCATGGAGATGGGATTTTTTTATCATTAAATTTTCTGAATGCCAAATGTAAAATAAGAGTTCTCTCAGGGTTGGATATTATTAATAAACTCTTCCCTATTTGATATTTTATTGACGTATTCTAAAAATTATAGCGTTATTGGTTGTTTCAAATCACTCTCAAAGTCTCTCTTGTTCCCTGTGTGTCTTTCATTATATCATCTCGCTTTCTTTCAGTCATTATTTGTGACGTGTATCCACTATAAGGGTTGCATAGGGTTGCATTGTTCGTCTAAACAATTAGTAACCTCTTATTACGGTCAAGGTCACAACAGGTTTATTCCCGTTACACACATCTTGGCATAGACACTTTGTATCATTGATATCGCGTTTAGCTCTCATACCTGCAACCTTCGGCCAAAATCTTTAAAACCATGCCTCATTTTCAATTTACGGGAAAATTAATTAAAAATAAAAGGACGACACAACGGCATCTGCAATTACTTTGCAGCTTCGAGTCATACACACTTCATGCAAATGCGGGTATTGCAGTGATACAAAAAGCGCCTGTAGCGGGTACATTACATTTTTGTTAGGTTTGATACTAGGACACTTTTCTCTCCAGTGCGAAGGGAAATTTAGCGATTTGCGATCATATAATAAAAAGAGAAACAACGAAATAATCTCATCTCGAGGTTGACGTCACGTCCAGGGTGGGGTTGATTCAGCGTCCGGGAAAGGTACGGGTGAAGCTTACTTTGCTGACTCTGTATTTGAATGACAAAACCAATTTCTAGAGGAGTTTTTGTCGAACTAGTGTCGGATTTAAGTCGCTTCTTTATTTTACTGTCTCAGTGTTTGGCGGTATCACATTCTGAAATTAATGTTTGTTTTATTAGTTTTTATATTTTAAGTATTCAAAGTCTGTCCTTCAAGGTTGAAAGTCCTTTTTAAAATTATTACAACTCATCAGAAGTTTGTTTAACCTACGACGGCATTAAATTCACCGTATACTTGATTTCGATGTTAGCGAAGAATACTTTGAAAGCCTAATAAATGATAAGTTGGAATGATAGTTGGAATGATAAGAATGGAAAATTGTTGTGATGAACAATTTGCATAAACGGCCGATGAAACTTCTGTTGGAATGAAAAATCTGTATGTATATCCCGGACACTTCTGGGTTTTTTTCTTGAATAACGCCTTTCAGAAAATTCCATTGCCCAGGTCATCGGATTAAATGTTAAAAAAATTAAACTATTAAAATCTGGGAAGCACCCGATAACGGTAATGTCAGTTAATACTTTTTGAAAGATAGTTACTATACCCAGTGCGATAAAAAAGGGTAATAAAATACCGTAACAAAAATTTTATTAATTTTATTCAGATGGCTTACGAGGCCTAATCTATGTATCTCTTACTTCCTGTATGACTTAATGAATATCTCATTTTGTCCCACTTTGTATAAAGACTGTTGACACTGTTGTTGTAAGAAGCAAATTTTATCAAGTTAGTTCTTGACACCATTGCAGTGACGAACAATTTAGAAACAGTTACTTTAACATCACTGTTGTGATGAACAATGAACGTAAATGTCGATTTAACTTCTGTTGGGATGAATAGTTTGTATAAAGGTCCATGACACACATGTTATCATGGGCGGTTGGAGGGAGTTTCCCGTTGCCCTTGTGCTCTCAGAGCTAAGGACCAACATGAAGCTGATTTGTTTATGTCCTTCTGTTATGTCCTGTGGTTGTCTTGCATTTTGCCCTTTTGCGTTGCCAGTGACGTTAGGGGTTTCACCGATCGGGCTGGCACGCCTTAATATAGTTTAAACAACATTAAGTATGGTTTAAACACCCAATCAAACAAACAAACGAACACATCTTTTTCCATGACAAATCTGTTCATAGATCATTATTATAGCAGGAAATCAATACGCGTACATGTATCGTCTCGTAACCAGAACATATCAGATTTAATGCCATTTATCGTCTCGTAACCAGGACATATCAGATCCAATGCCATGTATCGTCTCGTAACCAAAACATATCAGATTAAATGCCATGTATCGTCTCGTAACCAGAACATATTAGATTATGCAATATCTTTAATCGCTTATGAGACCATCTAAGTCTGCCTATTTATGGGTTTAGGATAAATATTAAGGAATAAATATTTTATAGTTAATATACATTTATTGTTTTTTGCGTACTCAGAATTGCGTGATGCGGCCATTAATTGCCTTGCACTGACTGTATGGCATGTAACATGATGTCCTCAAGAACGTAAGTGTTTACTCAAGCTGGTCTACTACGTCAGGACAAATGCTTTAATGGTGCAGAATACTAGCGAATACCTTTTAGGTACTGTCACTTAGATTTATACATGACAACCAAATAAGGCAGAGAATCAAGCTTTATATTTAATTGGTATCCAGTTTGTGTTAACATTTGCGTTTTATTTTTCACAGCATAATTACCATCATCACCACGGCTATATATCAATATATCGCTGGATAAATATAAGAAAGCAGGTCAGTGTAACATACATACACATGTTAATACACTCTGCTGCCTGAATATGTTATATGTAACACAACACAGTACTTCAAGTCTACAAAGATAGAAGTTAATGTAAATATTTAATCGTTAACATAAAATGACAAGCCATAACTGTTCACATATTGCCCGGGGAGCTATCAACTGTGTATAAATCAGTCACTTTGATAAAATGCAGGACGGTGATTGCTCATTTGGTTCCGCTGACATAAAGAACATCGCATTTGACACCCCGTTAAAATGTTAATGATGTACAAGTTTGGTATCAAGAATGCAAGGCGAGGCTATATTGGTAATCTGTTTAGGTAAATCTCCCCTTTTGAAGTCAGACAACAATTACAATAATCTTAGTAATATTATATCTTAAATTATATGTTAGTCTTAATAACCTGGACAAGCATACACAAACCATTCACAAACCTTTAATACTGAAGAAAGTATCAAGCAAAAATAACCACAGACCATTCTTCAAAACATGTTAGGTAAAATGCAACCAAATTGAACTCTCCTTCTTCAAAACGGGTTAGGTAAAATGGAGCCAAATTGAACTCTCATGCTTCAAAACCAATGAAAACTCGCTAAGATATCACCTGAACAATTATTGATTGATGAATTGTAATTTTCAAGAATGGTAAATATTATGTAGCGACGGAAAAGTAAATATTGATTGATGAATTGTAACTTTTATGAATGGTTTAAATTATTTAGCGACAGAACAATTAATACTGACTTATGTATTGTAACTTTCAGGAATGGTTAACATGATGTAGCGACAGAACAATTAATATTGATTGATGAATTGTAACTTTTATGAATGGTTAACAGTATGTGGCGACAGAACAAATAACATTGATTGATGAATTGTAACTTTTATGAATGGTTACCATTATGTAGCGACAGAACAATTAATATTGATTGATGTATTGTAACTTTCATGAATGGTTACCATTATGTAGCGACAGAACAATTAATATTGATTGATGAATTGTAACTTTTATGAATGGTTACCATTAAGTAGCGACAGAACAATTAATAGTGATTGATGAATTGTAACTTTTATGAATGGTTACTAGTATGTAGCGACAGAACAATTAATATTGATTGATGAATTGTAACTTTTATGAATGGTTACCATTATGTAGCGATAAAACAATTATAATTGGTGATTTGTCATATGGTTAACAGTTTCATGAATCGTTAACCTTTAAATCAACAGAACAATTCGCGTTGAAGTAGTCTTTGTGAACGACTGTGAACAAACAGCAAAGGAATAAATAAACCAATAGTACATTATCATCTATCCGTCGTGGCTTTTTTGCCCAAACATTTATTTGTTCTTCACATAGAACCTCAGTCTCATAGAGCCTAGACCACTTTAAACATTACACTAGTATTTATTTCCGGATGGCGCCGCTTTTGTAATGTTGTTGTTCTAGGTAATTTAGCAGTTTGTATTAATCGGGTATTTTATCAATACACAATTTGACTCATTTGTTTGCAAACTTCAACCTCCATCAATTTCACTCATCTTTTTGTCCATTTTGTCCGTTCTGCTGGAGTAACCTTATATATCTTTATTCCTTATATTGCCATGTGCCGGTATGTGGATTATATAACAGAACAATTTAAGGGGTATATGGCGTCGTATGGGGGTAATGAATGGAGGTATTATATTACAATGGTAAATCTAATTGGGATTACCTGATATGTAATTCAACTTAAGCACATGGAAATAAAACAATGCTCACTTGTATTAATGACAAACGTATGTATAATGCTGTTTTGTTTACAATGTATGGTGGGTGTCGTCCACTTATGACTACGATTTGAATTTTACTAGTCGACTTATGATTACGATAGGAGATTAGGACTCCCAGAAGGGGACTAGACTCCCTGAAGAGGCTATCCCAGCATCGATATGTTAATCCGATAAATATGAGTTAACTGCTTAATTGAACAGATAATTCAGTGAACAGTTTTCTGTCAGCTGAACAGTTATATTTCAACTCAAGATTTTTCA
>JAUELC010210448.1:0-10712 GCA_031471745.1 Cryptochiton stelleri | reverse complement strand
ATATTTATTCATTCCGCGCAGTTTGATTTTCAGAATCAAATGGTGAATCATGGGTAATAAACTAATAGCCAAAAGGGGCTACAGGCGCTATCAAACCCATCAAGCTGCAAGCGATTCACGGGCTTCTCATTTAATGTCTTATTTTTATACGTAAAATGTATTAACAATAATAATAAAAAAAGTTTGCCAACAAGAAAGGTTATAAATGGTTAAACAGGGTTTCCCATGATTCATAAGGCGAGTCCCGATTTTCAAACTTCGTACACTCTAGGCTAACACTAGACGGTGCTACTCTTACGAGCCGACTACACATTGGCTTCAATGCCGTTGAACTGGAGTATATGGGGCGTTGCATACTTCTAGTTAATGAATACTCTATTGCTCTTTAAATGAAAATGCTCTTAAAAGTAGAGATTGTGATTTGATATTGGCTGACTTCAGGAAATACTCTTTTGTTTTATAAAACGGAAATTCCCTTAAAATTAGAGATTGTGATTTGTTATTGGGGGATTTCAGGTAATACTCTTTTGTCCTAAAAAGGTAAATACTCTCTTTATATTATATAGTGAGATTTGGTATAAATAGGGATTTCATGAAATACTCTATTGTCCTTGAAATGAAAATACTGTTTTTTTTTTTATACTATTAATTAGGGTTCATTTCGACTAATAAACGATAACAGTCTTACGTCCCTTAGTCAAATCACCTAAAAACGCATCAACACAACATTTGAAGACATTGTATCATACATCTGCTTCATTTGGGTTATTCGGCGGTCCCATCTATTTATGATGTAGGGTTAGACGTAGATATTGACCTAGGCTCTGTGGACAACAGAGCAAGAGCTTCTGAGATCTATGCAGACTATAGACTCTAAAAGTTTGTTGAACTAATTACTATTAGTCTCAGGATAGGCGGAGAACATTTTTGTCAATCACATGATTATACTGAATCTTGTCAGGTAGCAGCAGCTCGTTACCTACATAGGTATACACCGGAACGCCTGTAAAATCCAATCTTGCATTGAATCATGTTGTAAAATATGGAAACACTCTTTAATGTAACATAGCACCTGTACAAACATATGAGACCATTGTTTTCCGTACCTTGACTCCTTTACATTTTTACCAGGTAGACAGGTAGGACTGAATTAAGATGCAAACTATAAATCTCAACGAATCCTGTAAATCGGCAATTTGACGGATGACATTGTTATAAAGCTGATAGTTTTTAATTGGTTGTTTGCTTTGCTTTGAGCTTTTTGGCTCCAAATCTCCGTCATAGCCTCTAATAACAAAACTCGATATGGTCAAGTTACCATTGTGCTAATTGTGCTTATTGAATTATCCAAAGAGAAATATCTTATAGCAGTGTCTGTGTGCAATGGGCTAAACGATGGACCACTAGAGCATTCTAATCCTTATTCAGGAATCTTCTACCAGACATCAATTCTTAGGTCTTTCTCAGCAGAGAAATCGTCCCTTAGTTAGAAGCTGGAGCACCAGATAGTGACTCTCATATAATTATGTACGCGCCATATCAGCACATAAGAGACTGTGACACTATATCACTGTGTACTGTTTTATGTATTTTGATCTATATGACACATATAAAAACCGATGTGTAGCGTCTAGCCACGAAAGGCTACCATTTATGCCAGAGCTTGATCGCGGGGATCTCGGTAAGTCTCGCGGGATCCAGAAGGCTCTAAGGTATGTACTGTAGGCTACGCGTCATCTTGTTTCTTCCAAACTGGCTCTGGCGATCACATCAATTCCACCTGGCTCCAGGGCAATGCTGTGTGGTATATAACTGATAGGCATACAGTTAACGATTATATAGACACCGATGTCTGTGTAGACGGATATTACTGGATATTGCCTACAGACAAACTCTTTGATTATACAACACAGTATCAAAGAAAACTAATCGTAGTGGTTTTAGTTGCATCATGCAGCCCACACAAAAACACCAAATGATCAAAATAAGCTCATTACGGCATATTTACGAGATCGGATATTGCAGATTAAATCTGGAGATTGGCTCACAAGCTTGATGTAATCTTGAAAATAGTTTGTTAGCAGCACCCCTTAAAAGCGCTGTGCGGCAAGTAGCTGATCCAGACAGAATTATTTCCACCGAGGAGTTTCACGAAGTAGGGTAAAGTTACAACTCCAATAAAAGATACACAAACATACATTGTGGTTCAACATAAGAAGGTCTATATGTACCAGTGAAGTTTGTGTGCTTATAAAACATTAGGTTACATCATCTATATACAAATGTCAAAGAAACAGTAATAAAAACAATTATTTTGAACAAGAGATCATAAATATGCCAAGCATGTGGCTATAACAGAGGAATACCATTTGGATAAGATAAGGATCAGTACTGATGAGCATAGTTGAATACTACAAGATTAGAGGCCAATTAATGTGCAATACAAATCTTTGAACATGCATTACGGTGATGTATGTCATACTGATGCTTATGTAGTAGAAGAGGGTTGAATAGCTGATATTTGTACCAGGCGGAGGAGTTAAAGTTGCAAATAGAAACATATATAAATGTAATCGATAAAAACTGAATAAAAAAGGATGTACGTAGACTATTACAGGGGAAGTTATTCAATAACTGTAATTAATAGTAAAATAATCGATGAATAATTATAAAACATTAAAATGTTGGAATTAAGCAAATACGTCAGGTTCGTTGGATGCTTTCAGACCATGGTTTAAGTTCTGGATTGATTTATGAATATGAAACGCTTCTTTCAGGAGTTAGGTTGGCCAATGGTTTGAATTACCAATAATTATGGTGTTCTGAAGGATAATTCTATTTACATATCGTTTAAAAATGCGATCTATTAAATATTTAAATTCATGACTGTCATGTACATGTACGTGTTTAAATATCTCACTTTCCGTTTTTTCACCGTGTTTATTTGTTCTCTTGATCAGACATGTTTCTGTTTTACCAAATTAATCCAGACATCCTTATGTTTTCTTTAAAAGTATCACCTTGCGCATCACGTGATCAATTTCAGTTTCAGTCGGTGTTTATTTTTCTGTGAACGACATGAACGATTCTTGACGAACGCATCGTCACATACATGGACTAGCTAATTTTGATTGTAGAGCATTTGTGGAGTAAAAATCTCAGGTATAGCTTCATCAAAGAGTGTTTTTAAGGCATATACTAAGTCAGGTCGCCAAGGTATGATTTGAACTTATCCAACATTAAACATATATGCCGACATTGTGACGCATATCTACAACAGTGTCGTCACGTTCAGAATGTGTAGTTTACAGCGGCAGGAATTATATAGCGTCTGGCTGATAGTTACAAAAATGGTACAGTTAGCGTTTGGAGGCAGTTCTCTTTCCAGTCATCGCAGACTTATATAAGTGGATATTGCCTGCAGAATAGCAACTTAATATCGAGCAGACTTTGAAAATTGGCTTATAGTTCGTTTATTATACAACAAAGTATCATAGAAACTCAGTTTTGGGAGATTAAATTACATGATGCAGCAAATACAAAAATGTCAATATGTGTTGATCACACTAAGGTGATGAGATCGTGTATTGAATATGAAAGCTGAGAAATATCTCACTGATTTGAGCCTTTGCTGAATTTTTTTTGGTTCGCTCTAAGGTTTATTAACTGTGGTAACTTCAGTAACTTGCTAATGCAGAATTATCGATATAAATGAAAAAAGTAGGATCGCTGTCAGCATTTTATCAACACGTTAGTCTGATTAATGTGATGGTTTTGACTGTTGGCATTAAGCTTGGATAGTCTTACTAATAAAACGTTAATATTTTAAAATATAAACAAAACACCTCAGTTTAAAGACGGTATGTAAAACGTAAACTTAAAAACTGAAGTGTCAAAGTGATCAACTTTTTTTAACTTAACTATAAAAATGTGTCGCTCCTGTCGAGTAGTTGCTTTATGATTACAGTCGTATACAGGACACTGGTTGACGAGTCAATCTCATTGAAAGCTCTGTGATTCGCCTACAATCGATGGATGTTGTCGGAGTACACCGATGGATCTTTGGAGACTCGTGGAATCTTCCTGAGGAGATTAAGAGGAAACTCTGCTGGTGTTTATTCTAGACTTTTTCCTATTATCACTTGACTGACATCTGGTATGTGACTTCAGATAAAGGCAATGGACCTAACCACACCTCTGGTTAAATCGGTGGGAGTCTGATTGAGTCTTGTGTTTTCATGTCGATCTTCCATCAAAACAGAGATGGTTACTTCCCGTTCTGTTTACAGCTGGTGGGTTGCACTCTAACAGGCTTTTGTTGAATCCATATCCGGATCGAGACCCGATCAAAATAAAATCCATATTCTTTTTGAAAGGAGTTGATTGGTCACGTGCTAGTTTTTAGAGACGTATTCACTGATAGTCTGGCTAGCAGAGATTCCACGAAGAGTGAACATTTTTCTAACACGTCTTTAGCGAGAGATATATCCCGGACAAGATGAATATCAAGATGCATATCTGAGTACTTTTAATTGTCAGTGCCACATTGACATTCATCATGGTGATCAAGACACATTGCATATGCACCTGAACTATATAAGCCGATTTGTTGAGAAGTGTAAATCAATGTTCTTTATCAAAACATGATTATCAAGTTTAGTTGCTGAGGTTTATCAAAACAATGTTATCAATTTCAGTTTCTGATGTTATCAATTTCATTTGGTGATGTTCACCAAAACATGATTATTAATTTCATATGGTGATGTTCACCAAAACATGATTATCAATTTCAGTTGAAGTTGTTTATCAAAACAGGGTTATCGATTTCATTTGCTGATGGTTATCAATTTCATTTGCTGATGTTTATCAAAATATGATTATCAATTTAATTTGTAGATGTTATCAATTTCATTTGGCGATGTTTATCAAAACATGTTTATCTATTCCAGTTGCTGATGTACATATAACGCTGGGAAAATGTCATCATCCTTTAAAACAGTAGAATTATCGGATACCGCAAGGGCTTAAAAAAATATAACTGATCAAATTAAGAAAGATGATGTTTCTTTTAAGATACTAATGTCTAATATATGGGTTAGTCAGTATTGATTTTGCTAGATGCTGTTGCCAAGCTCCCGTAAAACCTGAAGATTGTCTGATTTACCATACTGAATAAAATTTAAACAAAATTTATAACGATAGTTCCATATCGAAGGCATTGTTGAGGGGGAGATCTTCAGAAAGGTGACATGATGGTCAATTACACACACACATCTACGTGTACTAATGGGGTAAAAAATAAGGCGTAGCCTTTTCAAAAAATGAATTTCTAGGAATATATATTACGTCAAGTTGTGCTATGATTTATGATTTTATATGATTTAAACTTATCTAATATTCACAATATCTGCCCACATTAAAACACATATCTGCAATGTCCTTGTGTATTTACAATGTCCGTGTGTGTATTGTACAACGGCGAGGAATCGCTATCTAGAGACCGTTGCGTGACATATTAATGGTACAGTTAGCGTTTCGAGGCAGCTCTCTTCCCAGACCGATATAATTGGATATTGCATGTAGACAAAGAGCTTAATGCTGATTACACTTGGTATATTGGCTTACAATTCGCTTATTGCACAACACAGTCTTATAGAAACTCAATTTGGGAGTTTTAATTTCATCCTGTAACCTACTTTAGTCTTCATTGTGTGAATGTGTACATTTTTAAAACCAATATAAATATATGGAATACTTTCGTTTCTCAGCCTAGCTTTATCAACATGTCAAGTCTGTTACCGGTACGAGTTTTATTTAAACAGACAACTAATCATTTAAACATTACATTTAACTGCACACGTAAATAGAGTGGTGATGCCCTGTAGGCAAATTTTACCAGCATGTTACAACTATTAGATAATCTTGAGAATATATTGAGAACAATTTTGTCCCATGACCAGAATCACATTTCGTTGCTGATATTTTCATCCTCTTAAGGGTCAACATAACGAATATGTCACGAAAGGCTCGATAGGGATCATTATCGGTATTTTATTGATAGGTTAACCTGAATAATCTAATGGTTGTGATATTTTGCTAGTACCATCTATGTGAATCTGTCCATTTGCTTTTGATCCTACAAAAAAATCAAACAAATAAAACGTCAGTGTTTTCAAATTTAAGCTAAACCCCACCATTTTAAGATAACACGATAAACATAAACGTCGCCATTGCTTGTTAGACTTGAGTGTAAAACGGTAAAATTTAAGGCTGGAACTTAACCATTAGAAAAATGTGTCGCGCGTCTCGAGTATTTTCAGTGTTATTGCCGAGTATTTTCAGTGTAATTGAGTTCTGTTACCAATCTTATTCAGGACACTTGTTGACAAGTCAGCCTTATTAAAAGCTCTGTGATTCGCGTACAATCAATTGATGTTGTCGGAGAAATCTGATGGATCTATAGGGACTTGTGGAATCTTCCTGAGGGGATTAAGAGGAAACTCTGCTGATGTTTATTCTAGACTTTTTCCTATTATCACTTGACTGACATTTGGAATGTGACTTCAGATAAAGGCAATGGACCTAACCTTACCTCTGTTTAACTCGGTCGGATTTGAGAAAGTCTGATTGAGTCTTGTGTTTGCATGTCGATCTTCCATCAAAACAGAGATGGTTAATTCCCCTTCTGTCTACAGCTGGTGGGCTGCACTCTAACAGGCTCTTGTTGAATCCATATCCGGATCGAGACCCGATCAAAATAAAATCCATATCCGTTTTGAAAGGAGTTGATTGGTCACGTGATAGTTTTTAGAGACGTATTAACTGCTAATCTGGCTAGTAGAGATTCCACGAACATTAAATTTTTCTCTAGTACAACTTCAACAAGGGATACATCCGGGAACCAGCGACATAGGAAATAGAGAGTTTAAAAATGCAGACATCAAGCAAATCAACTAGACAGTACAAACAAAAATGCAATTTATTATGAATAATAATCAAGACATGACAAACTATAAAGTTCTTCTGAGAAGTATTACTTGACGCATTCGATGTGTTACTTCCGTTAAGTATCAGTAGAGGTTTTACTTATAATACATCTCATGAAACATATCATTGTCTTTCAGAAAGCAACACTGTAATTAATCCAAATTTCCGAATGTTTTCAGATGTACACTAGCGTTTTAGTTGATATGTTTGCAATACCCGCATATAACGGTGGTGAATTGCAAAGGTTCAAAAGTGTTTTCTGTCGATGAAATGGATCAGTAGCCAGTATAACCAGTACCATACATTTATCACTTACAATCAATCAAAACCATTCAGTTATTTAAGCCAACCTTTAATAAAATGTGAATAACATCCCATACAGTGGCGTTTCTTTTCCTAAAACTGAGACTTGCGCTCTGAAAGTTTAAAAAAAAAAAAAATTTGAAAAAAGTTTTTCGAAGTAACCACCATTCGCTTGGGAGTATTGGTGTACTCAGACGAAAAATAAGAGATCTCTGTATTGAATTTTGAACTTGTGCCATTTATACTCCATCGGACTCTGTGCCATGCAACAAGTCTATGCTGCGTGGTATATAAATGATTGGAGTAAAGTTAATGTTTGGAGACAAGTGCCTGTTTAGACGGATATAAGTGGACATTCTCTACAGACAAACAGCTCAATTTGGACAAATTGGACTTACAACTCATTGATTATACAACAAAGTACAACAGAAACCTAATTTTGTGAGTTTTAATTGCATCCTGTAGCCCACACAAAACTCGAAATAAATTCATCAAGATGTATTCACGAGCTCGGATATTGCACATATAACCTGGAGATTGCCTCCCAGACTTAATCTAATCTGGAAAACATGCGGTAAGCAGCAAGACAGTTGCGCTTTATGGCAGCTAAAGAAAAGTATTTTACAAATCCGAAGGCATCAACGTGGAGAATGTAAACGGCTATGTCGTCTAGTACAAACTATAATGTTCATTGCAGGTCTTACTTAAGCTCGTTACGTTGATAAGATGTGTGTTTCTGTGGATTGTCGATGAACACATAAATGGATCAAAAGCCTGTATAAAATATCCTATAGACTTGTAGCTCCCCATCAAGAACAAGAACAATAACAACAACGACCATATCAACAACAAAAACAACAAGATGAGAAGCGATAAGGGGTCCAGTTCCTGGTATCCCCCTCCCCCCCAAAAAAATAAAAAAAAACAACAAAACAACAAAAATCAACAAACATCAAAACAAATCAGACACTATAAATGTCCGGAAGCCCCAAAGTTAGTCCCTGCCAATGAAGGATCCAACATGTTCAGGGGCCTAGGAAACTCTGAGAATTCTCTTGTGGATGACTAATTACTTTTACCACTTTATGGTAGGATCCCAAAACTTCAGGGGCCTAGAAAACTCTGAGAATTCTCATGTAGATATCTAATTACTTTTGCCAATTCATGGTAGGAAAAAAAAATTATGCATATTGACTTACAATTCGTTTATTATCCAACAAAGTATCCTTGAAACTCAATTTTGGGAGATTTAATCACATCATGCAGCCCATACAAAAATGCCAATATGTGTTGATCACACTATGGTCATCATATCGTGTATTGAATATGAAAGCTAATGATTGTCTTACTGATTTGAGGCATTGCTGGAGACTTTAGGTTCCCTCTAAAGTATATTAACTTTGGTAACTTAAATAACTTGAAAATGTGGAATTTTCGATATAAATGAAATAAGAAGGATCGCTTTCGGAATTGTATCAACAAGTTAGCCTGATTAATGTTTAGCTTTTGACTGTTGGCACCAAGCTTTATGGATTTCTCTTAGAGTTTTTAATACTATAAATAATCATACTAATAAAACGTTAATATTGTCAAATATAAGCAAAACACCACAGTCTTAAGACGGTATGGTAAACGTAAACTTAAACACTGAAGTGTCAAAGTGATCAACGTTTTAAACTAAACTATAATAACGAGTCGCTCCTGTCGAGTATTTACAGAGTAGTTGCTTTATGATTTCAATATTATTCAGGACACTGGTTGACGAGTCAATCTCATTGAAAGCTCCATGATTCGCGTACAATCGATGGATGTTGTCGGGGAAAACAGATGGATTTATAGAGACGTAGGATCTTCCTGAGGAGATTAAGAGGAAAGTCTGCTGATGTTTATTCTAGACTTTTTTCACCATTGTCACTTGATTGTCAGATATGTGGCTTCAGATAAAGGCAATGAACTTTACCACACCTGCGTTTAAATCGGTGGAATTTGAGAAAGTCTGATTGAGTCTTGTGTTTGCATGTCGATCTTCTGTCAAAACAGAGATGGTTACTTCCCTTTCTGTCTACAGCTGGTGGGTTGCACTCTAAAAGACCCTTGTTGAATCCATATCCGGATCGAGACCGGATCAAAATTAAATCTATATCCTTTTTGAAAGGAGCACATACTACAAACAGTAATCTTTTCTCTTATATATCTTCAACAAGGGATACATCCAAGCACATGGGGCATGTGAAATACACAGTGTAAAAATTCAGACGTCAAGCAAATCAGCCAGACAGTAAAAACAAAAAAGCAATTTATTATGAAAAAATAATCAAGACATCACAAACTATAAAGTTCTTCTAAAAAGTATTACTTGACGCATTCGATGTGTTACTTTCGTTAAAAGTATAAGTAGAGGTTTTCCTATAATTCAAAGCCATACAGCTAATGAAACACACCACCGTCTTTCAAAAAGCTACACTGTAATAAATCCAAATTTCCGAAATGTTTTCAGATGTACACTAGCGTTTGGGTTGATATGTTGACAATAACCTTATATAACGGTGCTGAATTGTGAAGGTTACAAAGTGTTTTCTGTCGATGAAATGGATCAGAAGCTTGTATGACTAGTTCCATACATTTATAGCTTATATTCAATCAAAACCATTCATTTATTTAAGCCAACAGTTAATAAAAAGTAAATAACAAACCATAAAGTGGCGTTTCTTATCCTAAAACTGAGACTTGCACTTTGTAAGTTTTGAAAAAAAAATAAAAAATTTGACACAAGTTTATAGAAGTAACCACCATTCGCTTGGGAGTATTGGCAGATCTCTGTGTTCAATATTGACACCCCAACGGACTCTGCACCATGTTACAAGCCTATGCTGCGGGCCGTATAAGTGATTGGAGTACAGTTAATGTTTAGAGACAGGTGACTGTTTAGACGGCTATTATTGGATATTGCCTACAGACAAACAGCACAAATTGGATTACCAACTCATTGATTATACAACAAAGTATCATAGAAACCTAATTGTAATGAGTTTTAATGGCATCCTGGTGCCCACACAAATTTTGAGAAATAAATTCATCAAGGTAAATCCACGAGCTCGGATATTGCACATATAACCTGGAGATTGCCTCCCACACTTGATCTTATATTGAAAACAGTTCGTAAGCAGCACGACAACAGCGCTTTATGACAGCTAAAGAGAAGTAGCTTACAAATGCAGAGTGATCGAGATGAGGAATCGTCTAGTACAAACTAAAATGATCGATCGCAGTTCTTACTTAAACTTCGTAGCGTTGATAAGGCAACAGATGAAAAGCCTCTAGAACCAATCATATAGGCGTGTACCCCCCCCCCCCCCCTCAAGAACAAGAACAACAAGATGAGAAGCGATAATTAGGGATCAAGTTCCTGGTAAAAGAACCCC
>JAUELC010210341.1:0-10714 GCA_031471745.1 Cryptochiton stelleri | reverse complement strand
GAGTGTTGGGCCTGTAACCCAAAGGTCCCGTGTTCGAATCCCGGTGGAGGCAAGCAAATTTTTCTCTCTTCATTTATTTCAAATATATATATCGGTCAGGTGAACTTAAGAAAGCTTGCTATAAGGGGAAAAAGTGGCATGTGGAAAAGATTGATTGTATATGTATCGTAAATAAATTAGTATGTAACGTCTCGTGCACATATGTATTCAGGTAGATTCGAAGTTAAATTAGAACACAATTGCCATAAAAAGTGCATTGAAATAGATTCAAAGGATGTATGAAATGAATATATAGATTTCTGTGTGCACAAAAAAATGTACTGTGAGTTTGACGTTGGAGTTTTAACATGATCAAGTCGGGGTGATAAGTAGTCTGATGTTAGACTATATTAATGAGCATGTCTTATCGCACCAGTCAGGCCTTTGATTTATCAACAAAAAATATTTAGAAATATAAAGAATTTCTCAAGGTAGATTATTTATAAGTTCGTATTAGTAGGCCTAGTTACTTTACGTGAGATTTTTTACTCTTGGCTTTAATCAAGTTGTCGGTCTCTACATGACAGTATGGTTCACGGGAAATTCTGATTATGTTACTGATCAGTTAATCATATTTTATTAATTTAACGATCAACGCATTTATTTTTTAGTGTAACCCAAAAAAAATTTAAAAAATTGGTTTATCGCTATGCAATTCTAACAAGACATAAGAAGTGATATGAATTTCCTAGCAGTGTGGCCATTCATACTACTAGCATTCTGTAAACTGCGAAGAACTTATTTTAAAAATATATATCATGACCTTGAAATTCAAACTTGTTCAATACATTGTGATAGTTAATTTGTTTGAAGTTTCATTAAAATCCATCCACAAATACAACTGCTAGAGCGATGACTAATTTATTTTATACATAGCCATAATGAAATTGACTCCACGACCCTGAAATTGGAACTAGTGCAAGATACTTTAATGAACATGCGTGTGAAGTTTCATTAAACTCCAACAACCCCATAAAGCTGCTACAGTGATGACAAATTTTTGAAAATAAATATCTATAATGACATTGACCCCTCACGACCTTTAAATTCGAACTTGTTCAAGACATTTTCATTATAAACATGTGTGTGAAGTTTCATTACAATCCATTCGTAAATAAAGCTGCCACAGTGATGACAAGCTTTTTCTAGAAATGTCTATAATGACCTTGACCTTGACCCCACGACCCTCAAATTCGAACAAGTTCAAGACATTCCCATAATAGACATGTGTGTGAAGTTTGATAAAAATTGCCCACGAGATTAAGCCACTAGAGTGATGACAAGGGAAAAACACGTACGTACGTACAAACAGAACGCTATGCTATACCCCCTCTTCGACAACGTTGTGTGAGGGGATCATGGCTAGCATTATTATCTATATAATAAGAAAACAACGTCGATTTTTTTTATGTATATACTGTGCAGCCAAATAAACGCCGAACATTATAATAAGGGTCCGCGCCGTGGCTCAGTGGTTAGCGTGTCGGGCTGCTGATCCGCCTTCGATGTACCGTAAGGGTTCGAGTCCCCCAGTCGACCACAGGTATATGGGGGAGTCACACAGGTGACTCCGGCTATCGCGGGTGGTGGCGTTTACGCGCTTTCCTCACCGGTTTCCACCGTATTTAGTAAGGCAGAGTAAGAAGTGGACAATCCGTCGTCATATAAGTGAAATACCCTTGAGTGCGACGTTAAACACCAATCAAACAAACAAACAAAACGTATTATAATAGAATAACAAAAAGCTTCATTATGAAATATTTCAACTTTACTACGACATATGGAGTCAACCGGAAAATTACATATTTCAGAATAAATAAAGAAATGTCGTATTGATATTGAATATATTTAACGTCTTGCAAAATGAGAGTTTTATTTTGATGTACATATAATAAATGTAGAGAATTTGTTCAGCGTGACTCCACCGGTGCTCAAACCCCGGGCCCTTTGGCTGGCAGGATCAACACACCACCGACTGAGCTATAGGCTGCGGAGGCTTGCGATAGAATGACAACCGACTTTTCACTCAAGTAAAGACTGCCCATGTCGTACAGCACTGCCACAGGAACGCTAAAGTAACACATTTGTTGTAGATATTATCCACAATATATATAGCTAGAGATACTATTCGTATTTGAAGAAATAAAGAAGTGAACGTGAACGTTTAGATCAGTGTAAATACAATTTGGAAACATCGAGATCAAGTGTGGTATATTAAATGTAAAGTAGGCCAATGCATAGGCTTACATCAGTGAGTAGAAATGTAGTGTCTCGCTTCGTGTTGTGTGCCGCATCCATGTTTATTGTATTTATATTTCAATTGTATAAGTTTGATAATATTAACAGGGTAAAACTGCTTATGTTATCGATCCACAGTTCGCACTGCTTTCTTATACACTCACTGGAACGAGATAATCATAATACGGTAGCACATTATAGACTAACCTGTAGTAGTTGTTGTTGTTGTTATGTTACATGCTGCTTCAGGTGAGTGAGTGGAGTATTGCAGTAGGGTATAATGTGTGTACAATACAGACAGGTTACATAAGACAAAAGGGTGAAAACAGTTCCCAGAGCTCTGCGAAGCGTAGCTGCTAGTAGTGGGACCGTAAAAACCAAGTGCACGTACCTTTAGTCATAAATTGATACTGGTACAGGACGAATTTGTTGAATTAGATCTCCTGCTAATTTATTAGCTTTG
Organism: Cryptochiton stelleri; assembly: GCA_031471745.1. Classification (NCBI taxonomy): domain Eukaryota; kingdom Metazoa; phylum Mollusca; class Polyplacophora; order Chitonida; family Mopaliidae; genus Cryptochiton; species Cryptochiton stelleri. The sequence goes on along the minus strand of JAUELC010210341.1, from coordinate 7,974 downwards.
GTAAGTAACTTTCTGCAGTACAGCTACTTTACGATTCTGGAGATTGTACATATGTACCACAGGTTTCGGGTTTGTGTTGTTATGATTATCTGGATATCTATATGTACACGACCTGCACGGCTATCCTACATTTACTGAACTAAAAGAGTTACATTCCCTACAAAGTGAACATTCAAGACAACTGTGACTTAAATCCACCGAATCAGCATATCATTCTGCGAATTTCTTGGTATCACTTTACTATGCAAATCATATAACAAGTTTAGAAAGTTTGAATGACGATTTATAAACGTGAAACCGCGAGCGACCATTTCTAACACAGGACGGTGACGTCACAAAAATCCACTCTTTACCGCATCAGTCTGGTAAACATCATCGTTCCGAAATCATTTACAATTCACAAACCCTCATGCCTTGGATTTCCGATCAAAACCAGAACAGAATGATAGATCTTAAATTACATAATTACCAATGGGTTAATATTGTTGCAAGGTTTATTTTCAGTACAGGCTAAGAAACCGAACAAAATAATTACTGGTATGTTGACATCCCATTTGGTATAAGATGCATCACGACAATAAATAGGAATAAAACTGTTTGAAATATTATCATATTTAATGGCGAATGCGTTTGGGTGTGAAGGATACAGTTAATATAGAAGACAATAAAAAACATAAGCCATAGGTATATGATAGACCCTATCAAATTGAGTTAACGATTGTGTGTGAGTCTTAGTTTTCCGCTTAATGTCTACATGAAATGTCTATATGGTGGGCTGACCTCGCCATGTTTCATTTAATTTTTACTTTCATAAAAACCCCAATCCAAATCACTTCCACTTGTACAAGTGTACAGGGCAACGTTTCACAACTTGTTGTAGAACATTTCGATATATATTTACTTGTTTAATGTCCGGTTATATTATTTTAAGTCATTTGTTATTAACAGTCCACTACTGGTATGTAGTAGCTTTGTTTAGGAGACATTCAGCGAAAAACTAAGAATCACGCAAAATTGTTAACACCAGTTAAGTCTAGTTTGGTAAACAACTTGATAGGGTCTATGATTTGGAGTTATTACACAATTTGTGTCCACGAAGCCAGAGTTTTCTGTTTGAGTCGCATAACTTTAACGCTGGACCACACACACATCATCCAAATAAACCGGGTTAATCTGTCTTAATCTGTCTAATATACGCCCTCCAGTTAATTCGCTTACAAATTTATCGTTTATGAAATATAATGGCCTGAGTCGAGTATCTGTATTATATAGAGCTCTGATCAGCTGAAGGGTACGCTATACCACAGGCACTATGACACTCAGCTAAATTAGCTTCATATGCAAATGTACCTGATAAGATAGCCCGTCATCTGCCATCCTGGACCTGCCCCGGGGCTCTTGGGTTGACGTCAATTCGGGATATATGGAAATTATCCCCTACCCACTTCTTGAACTACGGCAGTATCTGTTGACGTGGCTGTGTATAGACATTATTTGTGTGGTCACCAGTCATTAGTTCGTTTGTTTGTTTGATTGTGGTTATACGCCGTACTTAAGGTTATTTCACTCATATGACGGCGTGCTATCCCATTGTGTGAATGAAACCACCCCCGACGCCACTGGCAACAAAGAATGACAAGATAAAAAACAATCACGGGACATGACACGACGCCACAACATTCGTGTTGGCCTGGTGCTTTCAGAGCTATGGGGCAACACGAAGCTCCCTCCAACCGCTTGCACCAGCCATTGGTAAGAACTTTGAGAAAGAGGTTTCCAACGTTCGGGCAATTCCGAAAGCTTTAAAGCTTCATCGTCAAGTTGCCCTGCTTGCTTCACCTGTCCGACTTGCTTCAGCTGCCCTACTTGCTTCACTGCCCTGCTTGTCTCACCTGTCCTACTTGCTTCACTGCCCTGCTTGTCTCATCAGTCCTATACTTGCCTCGCCTATCCTACTTGCCTCGCCTGTCCTACTTGCCTCGCATGTCAGACTTGCCTCGCCTGTCAGACTTGCCTAGCCTGTCAGACTTGCCTAGCCTGACCTACTTATCTTACCTGTTCTACTTGCTTCACCTGCCCTATATACTTGCCTCCCCCTATCCTATTTGTCTTACCTTTCCCACTTCACTCATCTCCCCTAATTGCCAAGCTTGTCCTACATGTACTTGCCTCACCTGTCCTACTTGCCTTACCTGTCCTACTTGCCTCACCTGTCCTACTTACCTCACCTGTCCTACTTGCCTCACCTGGCCTACTTGCCTCACCTGTTGTACTTGCCTAACCTGTCCTACTTGCCTCACCTGTCCTACTTGCCTCATCTGTCCTTCTTGCCTCACCTGTCTTACTTGCCTCACCTGTCTTACTTGCATCACCTGTCCTACTTGCCTCACCTGTCCTACTTGCCTCACATGTCCCACTTCACTCATCTGCCCTACTTGCCTCACATGTCCTACATGTCATCTGCTCTTCTTGTCTCAACTGTCCTACTTGTCTCATATACCCTCCTTGTCTCACCTGTCCATTGTCTCACCTGTCCATTGTCTCACCTTGTCTACTTGACACACCTAACCAATTTCCTTACCTGTCCTACTTGCTTCACCTACGGCTACCCTACTTGCCTCATCTGTCCTATATTTAAATTTCTGTTATCCTGACATCAGTAAAAAAAACACTTGTTTATAGAATCTCCATGGAAACGTATTATAAAATAATGTTTTAATATATATTTTTGCAAAACCTATAGAAGCATGTAGGTGAAAGAGAAAGCTTTGCATACAAAATATTACAATAAGCAGAAACACTAAACTTACACAAATATCAGAGTGGAATTAAATATAAAGTTTAAAAAACCCTGAGATATGGAAACAAACATGTCTGGTCTATAGTTAACAATGTTAAATTGTTCAGTGAGAATTACAGTAGGCCTATTATTTTAACAGGATACGGTTATAACAGATGTTATAGCAGATTTCAATCCTCTCGTTGTCTCTATAAAATAAATAACAGATAGATGAATGTGCTTTACAATCATACTAAATTAATATTGATAACCAATCAAAAATAGACAAGAAAACATGGCGAATGATTCATACAAGAATTCGTCCTATGTGCCCGGAACCTAGAGTTGTTGCACCCACCCACATTGCATACATTATATATTCCCTGACATTTACTACATTGATATGAAATGAAAGACTGTCAATCGATGTGAAACACTCCAAGGAATAATCAGTCCAACTCTCGTGAGATTAAGATACGAAATAAAAAACCTCAACATTTTCTTTTTCAAATATTGTCAACAACAACAACAACACGACGTCAAGCGTACGAGGCCCTCTTCCGGGCCTAAAGTTGAAATCAAATAAAAACAATAAACATCCACGTAGGCCTAGACATGTATATAGCCAACTAGCAATTGAGAAACATAGATTGTGCGCACAGATGTAATTTCGCCGGTATAAGCGTTATTGCTCCGACTATCTCCTAAAGAAGAACGTTGTCAATTTCTGCTCTATATATTTCTTCACCGTGAACGAGTACAGTTGACCGTATAATTGAGTTTGAGCAGTAAGAACAAGAGAAGGTTGTCAAAAAGTCTTCTTGACACACGGATTATCTGTGTTGATGTAAAGTGAGTATTTATCTACAGGTTAATCGGAGAGAGAAGTGTGGAAGACTTAGACGGTTCAGTGAACAGATAGTCAAGGGCATGTGTTTGGTTTCGCTTTGCTACCCACTCTCAACGAGATACCTGTCCCACTGGTGGTGAGGTGGTTACGTCACAGCTTCCGTCAACCCTGGAATCTGAGCTCGTTGAGTGTGATGATGAGGGTGAGTGGTTTTACGGGGCAGATCTTTTCTCGTTGGTTGATCACGTCTTTGGCCACGATTCGATGATTTGAGATGAAAACATTGCCACCCCCGAATGATACCTGTAACCATACGACAGGCCTGGCTAGTCAAGAGTAAAGGGCTCATGTAATAACATCATATTAAATATGATGATTAGGATATAATTTAAAACTCTTAAAGATACAACAAAACACATGCTGGGTTGATGTCACCATAAGTGAATGTTTGTAAATATATAGAAAATAAACCCACAAAGAAAACAGGATTGTGTCTGAGTTGTTCATGGTCGACTGGCCAATAATACTACCGACTTGGTTTAATGAACGGTAACACGATTCGAATGTAGTATTTCTCAATAATATTTAGCCAACATGATTTAATATATTATAGGTTCACAAATCCATTGGTGGACCTCCAATACAGGTTAAATATACATTGAAGCCTTGCCAGTGTTAAACCGTCGGGTTTGGGATAATCTGTCGAGTTTGTCACAAGACAGATTCCGGTTAATGGTATAGTGTAGTCTTTATCCAGAATTGAGCTAGTTCGTCAACAAGAAGAGAAGCTCAGTTTTTTGAAGCTCATCTAAATGAATTAAACAAGTCTGGGTTTGATTTATAGAGGGTTTTATTTAGTGTCCAGCTCTATTAAATGTGTTTTGATTGGATGGAGAATGTTGGGAGCTGTCCCACTGTTATCTAAGTTATCAGACAGTCTGCTGAATCAACACAACATAGACCCTCTTTCACATCTCTATAACTTAATCATTCCATCAACGGGGCCTGTGTTTTGTTACTCAATTAGAAATACTGTATCGGAGTGAGCTGGTCGCTTGTTACAGTGGAGTGTAAACATAAAGCCATATCACTGTGGAGATAATCAATTAGTTAGAGATCTGATTTGGAAATGGTTTCATCTGCTTTTATTTGAGCCCACCGCTAGCTGCTGTTGGAGAAACACTCAGGGTGTAAGGGCAATTATGGGAAGTGTCTCTATGTGGCTAATGTAAGCAAACCATTCCGAGGCTTCTAGTAATTGCTCCACGTTTTGAAACATATTCATTTATTTTTTTTCTCGTTAACACGGCGGCTAGCTTCAGTTAGTGAATAAATGGGACAATGACATTATTATCTCAGTGGGGAGCTTTGAATCAGTCCACGTTGAGTCCCTCATTATCATACCATGCCAGCTTTATAGAGAAACACTATATACATACACACAGACAACATAACCAACAAACGTGGGAAGGTACAACTGATACCTGAGTGAGGCTTATCTAACTGTATTTATGTGTGTAACAAAACCGGACAGGTTCTCCCAAGAGGGCCTAATCTCTTCAGACAACAAGCGCCTCCTGGAGGGGGTAACAATGCTCTAACCTGGCCACTGCCTATTGTCCTTTGAGTTACAACCACAATTTAGAAAGCAGGGGGACAATAGAAACCCGTTAAAGCCGTGGGCATGGAGGGTTCTTGTCATCAAACACTGTCACTTGGACGGTCACCTAGAGGTTAACAAATGAACAAAATAGCCCCTGGCTGTAACAGGTACATAGAGACAGGGCGGGCAGTTCAGTATCTGAAGTAAATATCTCCTTACTTAATCTACTGACCATCTATAGAACGCTGTCAAAGTCGTTATTTCCTATTGGTTATAATGACCTCGGCTTATCTAGATTGATTGACCGATTGGTTATTTTGCAAACATTCGAGGCTAGACCTACTATCATATATACATGGCTGTTATACAGGGACAGTTATGGTAAAGTACTAGTTGAAATCCCTTTTTTTCAGGCGGACGGGGTGGGGGCTAATGAAAACCAATCAAGACACCCACTTACATCAATAACTCATCAAAACAATGGTAAAAAAACAATTTCATATTAACATAAACAATAGTGTTAAATTTTCTATGTAGACACTCTCACTAAGACATAAATATGGATAGTATTTTATTTCAACAAACCCAACACTCCCACCTTCCAAATCAGCTTTGAACAGTCCCGTCCATGTTAATCGAACGGTTCTATTAATGTGACATTTGTTAGGAGTGTTATAATTGTCCTCCCAAATAGTGTAGGGTGAATACTGAAGCACTCACACTCACGTTACAAAAAGTAAATATTAGCCATCATTAAGCCGTCCATTGTTCACAAATTCGCTACAATGCTAGTAATCGATGATACTGACGTACCCAAAGTTATGTAATACGGATAGTGAAGGACAATAGTATCCTCTAAAACTAAAAACCAAACAAATATGCCAATACTTCGCCGTTCATTCCTACACCTATAAAGCCTTCAATTGCATATTTGCAACATTGTGTTTTAAAAAAGAACGTTGGCCTATTGCATATTTAAACCGTTATTCGGCCTAAATTCTATACCATACTGCTATGTTTTTTCACAGTCTTATTCCGGTTACCTGACGTACCTATAACTCAATTACAGTTCATATCATGTGCTTGCAATATTTTGGACAAGTGGGCGACCAGCTCATTTCACTATAGCATGTACCAAATGAGTTTATCATGTATATTTACAGATGTAATTAAAATTGAATGATAGTAGACACTATTTAGAAGGATTCACACGTTGCAAGACTATGGAGTTTGCGATTAGTGCATGTAGCTGTAACAATCTGTCAGAGTTTCAGGCCTGCGGCTCACTACTTGTAACCTTCCGCAGGTTTATGACCACCACAGTGCACTGTTCATTTCAAGTTGTGTATGTACCAGTTTAATTCTTCGATATTGTCCTTAAACCATAATTGAGGGTATGTAGCGCTTTTAACATTGTAAATAAGCATTGCAACTCTAAACTTACACGTTCAGATTGTAAAAATACTACAGTGGAAAAAAAAAACTTCCCTTGCGTCCGTCATTGGAACAAATAAAATATTATTTTATATCCAAATGCAAATCGACAGTAAAATATTGTAAACTTGCAAATGTGTAACAATTAGTTGATTTAAATTACAACACACGAAATAAATATGTACAGTTAACTACAATTCTACACATCAGAACTGTAAAATTACACCAGTACAACGCAAACTACATCGCCTATGACTTTGTGACTGCCAATTGTAAAAATGATAGAATAAGTGCGTATAAATGATATTTGAGTTAGAATATATAGTAATGTCAGTACATAGTATGTCATAATATTAAAGCAATTGCGGAAACCAGCTAAGTAGAAACAATAGAACATCGGAACCCAGCTAAGGAGAAACAAAAAAACATCGGAACCCAGCTAAGGAGAAACAAAAACATCGGAACCCAGCTAAGGAGAAACAAAATAACATCGGAACCCAGCTGAGGAGAAACAATAAAACATCGTTACCCAGCTAAGGAGAAACAATAAAACATCGGAACACAGCTAAGGAGAAACAATACAACATCGGAACCCAGCTAAGGAGAAACAATAAAACATCGGAACCCAGCTAAGGAGAAACAATAAATCATCGGAACCCAGCTAAGGAGAAACAATAAAACATCGGAACCCAGCTAAGGAGAAACAATAAAACATCGGAACCCTGCTAAGGAGAAACAATAAAACATCGGAACCTAGCTAAGGAGAAACAATAAAACATCGGAACCCAGCTAAGGAGAAACAATAAATCGTCAGAACCCAGTTAACGAGAAACAGTAAAATACTGGAACCCAGCTAAGGAGAAACAATAAAACATCGGAACCCAGCTAAGGAGAAACAATAAAACATCGGAACCCATCTAAAAAGAAACAATAAAACATCGGAACCTAGCTAAGATGAAACAATAAAACATCGGAACCCAGCTAAGGAGAAACAATAAAATATCAGAACCTAGCTAAGGTGAAACAATAAAACATCGGAACCTAGCTCAGGTGAAACAATAAAACATCGGAACCCAGCTAAGGAGAAACAATAAAACATCGGAACCCAGCTAAGAAGAAACAATAAAACATCGGAACCCAGCTAAGGAGAAACAATAAAGCATCGGAACCCAGCTAAGAAAAAAAACAAAACATCGGAACCCAGCTAAGGAGATACAATAAAACATTGGAGCTCAGCTAAGGAGAAACAATAAAGTATCGGAACCCAGCTCAGGAGAAAAATAAAACAACGGACCCCAGCTAAGGAGA
>JAUELC010210230.1:283-10715 GCA_031471745.1 Cryptochiton stelleri | reverse complement strand
AAAATAGGTTCCGCGTCCCTTATGCCACTGTCACTCTCTATTTGACAAACCTTTTGAAGTCTACAATGGTGTACTCTAACAACCAGACCAACATGTCTTGCAAAAATAATTACACTATCTTGCCCAAAGACAGTCCTTTGTAATACACTTTGTCACCAGTATGTTTTAAATTAACATAATGCCTGTATTTCTTCGTTAAGAGTCTACTACAACAACAACATCAACCGGTACTGAATCCTTCGCCCTTCCCGAAAGTGTTACACTTTGACAGTCCGCATAATTTTTGACAGTCCGCATAATTTTTGACAGTCCGCATAATTTTTGACAATCCGCATAATTTTTGGCACAGGCACAATTTATATGTGAGAGTACATTCTGTATGATTTTCAGCAAATTAAGAAATTTATATCATATTTAAAAATGCCTTCAAATTTGAGAATTTATTTCCAGGCATGGACACTGCATCGGGGTTTTCATTGCATACCGCCGTTCTAGTGATATTTTCCCTTAAATGTACGATTGAGCAAGCGGAGACAACTATCCCATAGCATTATTTAACAATAAATCCCCGAAAATGCTTTCGGAAAGGACTCAAATTACACCAAACTCGGCACTACCCAACAATACGAAACATGCGCCTTGCTTACAACCGGAAGTTGCATCATCGAGCAAGATGGCGGTAACGGTTACACAGCCTGTACTTACGGAAGGGATTGTAGTGTATTGGTGTAGTAATACAAAGCTACTACCGACGTCATAGACCGATCGCTACCGCAATGGAATGCCTTTTGCAACAATGTACCGGTATGTAACGTCGCGATATTGTTGTGACGTCATGCAGCACTTGTCTCATTCACCTGATGAAGCTGGTATTAACTACTGGAAGGAACAACAATTTCAGGCTAGTCCATAAGGTGTTACCTAATTAGTATTAAATGTTTTCCAAACAAACCAAAAGGAATTGAGTATGAAATAAATTATGACTGTGGAGATACATATATTCGGTAGACAGTATGACCACTAAAAATGTGTTTAAAAGAACACAAAAGGCCAACTAATCCACGAGATGAGATGTCAGACATATCAGACCACCTGGAGAGAAACCCGTCTCATGTGATGGAGTGGGAGAACAACAAAAAAAACTCCTTAGCAAAAACATCAAGGACATCAACGAAACGCAGATTTCAACGGGCCGTACAAATTGAAAGATTAAGACCACAAATAAACGGAGACCAGTGATTTTATATTCCTTCAACTTATGATGACCTAATTAATCAGGAGACCAATCAGTTAACGAACTTCCTCCATTCTTTTAAAAGTGTAATTATTATTTCCAAAACTGTTGTTATTATTTTATTATTATACAATATTTGTTCAAATATAACCATAGATTTAATGTTGGTTCATTATAAACTTGATAAAGATACTAGTAACTGTCCCGAAACGTCGTATGAAGTAATAAAGAAGTTTGATATCCATAAATCTGTGTTCCAGTTATGATTACCTACAGCTTCTAAATGCCACTCAAATCAGTTGCAAGTTTTGCACTTTTTACCACGCCGCTAAGTGTCTAATGCATCTTTTTTGTCCGCATCCCCCATATATTATATCTACATGACGAATGTTTCAGGGTTTAATGTCAACATTACACAATAATAGCTACAACATAATTCCATCTTTTTAATTAAAATGGTAAAAAAAAATGCCGACCCGCTACCGGAACGCCTTTGCCTCCCCTGTACATTTGTCAAATTTCGTTTGAATTTGGTGTGATTTGGGTTGTTTTTCTTTGTAAGAAATAATTAAAAGAAACACTGCATAAACAGTCCATCATGTATAGTATCTTCATTTTGGAGACTTTCAGCGGAGAACGTTCTAATGCTAGTTTTGTATGCAACGTTAAAGGGTCGATCATTTGAGCTGGACTTTAACTCCGTCCTCTTTCAACTCCTTAATGTGACAATGGGTGAAATGCAGAGCCTAGTTTAACCTAAGTCATAATTTCTTCCACGATCCTCCACGTAAACGGTAGCTTTGCGATCGTCCCCGTGAATGGTTTCCTTCACGATCTTCCCCGTGAATGGGGGTCCCCTCCACTGTGTTCCCCGTGAACGGTTTCCTCCACGATCTTCCCCGTGAATGGGGGTTCCCTCCACTGTGTTCCCCGTGAACGGTTGCCTCTGCGATTTTTCTCGTAACCGGTTTCTTCAGCGATTTTGGCCGTGAACTATTGCAGTAAAAAGTTGTATTTATTGTAGGGTTCCGGTCACGGGCTGGACGTCTCTCGATACACTAGTGTAGTTGGACCTGCAGAGACCCTGTGGGAGACTGACGGACAGCCCGGGGCGCACAATCCGAATTTCACTGAACAAACAAGAGGTATCGATTATCATATCACTTCACTGATTGTTTGGTGAGTATTGATTGTTTCACATGTAGGGCTAATCTTTGCTACATTATTTCCTCCACGATTGTTTGATTAATGCTTAACGTCGCACTCAATGGTATTTCACTTATATGACGACGACTTCCTTGTGAAGTGTTCGTGAATGTTTTCCTGTACATCTTCTCCGTGAACGGTTTCCTCCATTATGTTCGCCGTAATTCGTTTCTTCTACGTTCTTCCACCTGAACGGTATCCTCCACGATCTTCCCCATGAAGGGTTTCCTCCACGAGCTTCTCCGAGAGCGGTCTAGTCCAGGATCTTTCCCCTGAACGGTTTCCTCTAGGATCTTATTTGTGAACTACACCCTCAACCAAGATGGGACATCTTCGAAATGTACATGTATCCTTATGTGTCCACTGTTAAACCGCTGCTGAATGGCATGATATCCACATTCCATATATATCTCATTAATGATTTATAAAGGGACGTACTTTAATCTTATTACTAAAGTAATATGTTACTTGTATTTCCCAAGAGTTTGTATTACTTCCGCCTTTTACAAAATCTATATCAGTTAAGTATTGCTTCACACTAACAATAATTGTGCTGTAGCTGCCCATTCCTAGTTTATGTTGATGTGCAAAGCTATTCCCTTTATTGCTCTTTCTGTTCGTGACTTTAACATACCGATAAAACTAGTAGTAAAAACGAATTAAATTTGTAGAGCATGAGGGGGAACATGGGCAGAATTTCTGCCATTAGGAGAGCTACTTATCTCCAAACAGGTTAACTTTTCATCCCAATTTACCAAAGGCAAGGACATTGGAATAACTGTTCATCTTTTACACAAAATCTGCAGTTCACATTATTAAGAATTGTTTTCCAATCAACAAGAGTGTTGGCATGATACAATAATACAAAATGCACAAAACTGTTCAGAGTAACCAGAGATTTCTAAAGGAAATAAAACATTCACGACTTCCTTCATGATGTGAAAATTGTCTGATTTAGACTTGATGATTGTAGATTTTCCCAACGATGTATTCAAGTCAGGTTCGAGCTATCCTATTCAGGTAAAAGCTATTACATCACAATAACTTATTCAATAAATAACTACGGCAACTTTTTAAAGTACCAAACTATCCGAAGTTGATATGAACGATGAGCGTGAGCATAAATTCAAATGGTCAGATTCCCTTGGCTCTGAGCCCAATACAGTTATTTCAGATTTTAAAAGAAAATCTGATAAAATATTCAGAGTCTGAAATGGTTTTACGAGGAACGTTCAATCACAACTCTGATTGGGTTATGTATGTTGACGTTAACGGACTGTTGTAGACATTTTACACTAAAATATCTCAATGTTTTCTTTCTAAATCCCGGGGAGGATTCTTCAATGGCCATGATCATTTTCTATACTGGTCATTTATTACCATTTTCTATCACTTGTAAGACCCAAACAAACTGTATATATTCATATTTCATAGTTGTATTACTTTTTGTTCCTATTTCTTTTATAATGAATAAAGTTAAAATACAATTTACTGGTCTTTTAATTCTTTCACAGTCAATTTCTTTTTTTTATATATTATAATTGGTAATTGTATCCTGTAGCCCATGACTCCAAACACCAATATGTGTTCGTATGTGTCGTAATGTATGTGTGTTAAACCGCTGCTGAATGACATGATAGACGCAAAACACACTCCATATATATATATCTGATTAATGATTTATACGGTGAATTACTTTAATCTTATTACGAAAGTTATACTAGTTACTTATATTTCCCAATATTTTGTTCCACTCACACCGTTTACAAAACCATAGCAGTCAACAAAGTATTGTTGTTGACTTAAAATTACAAACAAGACTTTTAATGAATACTTCTGGATTAATTGACTGAGAATAATTGTTCTGAAGCTGCCAATTCCTAGGTTATGTTTATGTGTAAAATAATCACCTTTATTGCTCTTTAACTATGTCACCTTAAATCATCGGGAAAACTGGTAGTTAATTGTTTTTTATTTGTATAAAACAAACGGGAAGATGAGCCGTATTTCCGCCATTATTAGAGCTATTTATCTCCAAACATATTGACTTTTTACCCTAATTAACCATGGCCAGTCATTGACATTGGAATGTATCAGTTTGATACAAAATCTGCACTTCACATTATTAAACAATGGTATTGCAAATTCCAATCGATATTGGTTGGCATGATACAAAAAAAACAAATGTTGACACCATAAAACGTTGTCAGCGTAACAGGAGATTTTTACAGGAAATCAAAAAATTAAGACCTAATAATAAATGTTCTAATGATGTAAAATTGAGCTTTTACGAAAGGCCCTATATTTTTTACAGCCACTCTTGTGCACATGGTCGCATCAGTCAAGTGTGTTAGTTTATATATGTTTCTCATAGCAATGTACGTCATGAATTTGTAGGCTAGGCTAGTCTAGTCTAGGCACAAATTAAAACATCTGTATCTGCGCTGAAAGTGACTCGCGCGAGTCGGATAGGTTTCATTTGGGCTTTTCTGCTTCACCTCTTTCCTATGAGCGTAAAAAAGACACGTGAAAAATCAATAAATACTAGGCGATACGTTTGTCAACAAGATCTCCAATATTTGCCTCATGTCAATTTTGATACTTTAGCTAATTTCACCCTTTGTGTTCAATCCCAGTGATGTTTTTGTCATCTCTGAAATAATGTTAAAACACGAGTTAATACATAGACCGTATACACATTAAGACTGTTTTTTATTTATAGCCATTGACTGCTTGTTTAAACTATGATAACTGAATTTAAAAGACTGTTTTTTTATGCTTATTTATATAGCTTAATTTTTTTTATATCTGTCATATGCTTGGAAACGATGTCTGAATAGGCATTAAAACGTTGCGTTGTAAATAAACTAGAAGTTGGAACCCATATATATATCGTTTGTCTTATTTAGTAACTCAACTTCTAAATGTACTGAAAGATGTTATATTTTGTGTTTGTAACAAACGTTTGACAACCGTAAAGACCAAAAACAATTTGTTCTGAAGGTAACCTTTCTTCATCTCATTCTCTATGATCCGGTGTGTTTTATGGTTCAATGGCAAATGAGATCAATTCTTTGTTAATGTGGAATTTGATTGATTCTAATCGTCACCCAATCCTCCGCCTTATAGAGAAATAAAGAGAGAGAATGAAGAAGCACTAGATGTGTTTTGGCGCCAATCTTAAAAAAATCAACTATCATTTAACAGGAAAATGCAACATGTAGAAACGAGAGAGCTTTGCTTATTGATTTCTACAAAAAAAAAACAATCCTTGCGTTGAGGTATTAAGTAAGGATGTGTCACAACGGTTATCTTCTAACTTTTTGAGTTATTAGAAAGATAACGACGGCACTTCGTTCGTAAAATGAACAGGTTTACAACATGTTCACAAGCTCTCCTGCTCTCTTCACTATGGGCTAACGCGTGACGTGGGGTGATGTTTACTCCACAGGGAAATACTCCAAGCACTTCATAACAAACTCTGAGATGTAGAGGAAATTGAATTGTAATCTATTAGATCAGTTTATGGAATTGGATCTCATTTCTTTTTAACTGTGATTCAAGAAAGATTTTATTTCGACTAATGGGGGATAGTTGAGAGATAAAAATCTTAAGGTTCATAAAACAGAGTTGTTCTGAGGTTGTTAACGTTGTTGATCAAGTGAGTATTTGGCTTGTCCCTTGCTGCATAGGTTTTGGACATTTGTTTGGTTGGTTGGTTGATTGATTGGTTGGTGTTTAACGCCGTGGTAAGGGTATTCCACTTATATGACGACGGTGTATTCCAACAGTAAGTTGCCACACTGACACAACCTTAAAATGTGAAGTGTTTTGATCTTTTAGAAAATGAATGCCCCTACAGTGCTAAGTAAAGACAGTATGACTATGCTTGGAACATGTTGCCCTTAGTCAGAGAGCCCTAGTGTTTTGGATGACAATATGTAATAATAGTCAAAATATGTAAATAACAAACCGATTGGGGGTCTGTCAAACATTTTGATACAAAGCGTATAAATTTACAAAAAATCTATGTATTTCTGTTAAATAAAAAATTCTTTAACGACGTTTTAACCATTTATTTTGCGGATTATTATTAGACTGGCACAAAACAAGCGACTATCATGAAATACTAGGAGTCTATTAACCAGAAGTGTACAACGCCTGCTGTACCAGTTCAACGGCATTGTCGTTTTTGGCCAGCTAACAGTTCATGTGACGTAGGTTGCGCAGAAGATATTCTATTTATTCATTTTGCGCAGTTCGATTTTCAAAATCAAATGGTGAATCATGGGAAATAAACTTATAGCCAAGAGGGGCTATAGGCGCTATTAAAACCGTCAAGTCGCAAACGATTCATGAGCTCCTCGTTTAATGTCTTTATTTCTATACACAAAATTGACAAACTGAGAAAAAAAATATTATTTGTCAAACAGAAAGGTTGGTTGAACAGGGTTTCACATGATTCATCAGGCGAGTTTCGATTTTCAAACTTCGTACACTGTACACTAAAGGGCGCTTTTCCTACAAGCCGACAAGGAATTGGCTTCAATGCCGTTGAGCTGGTGTAAATGGGGCGTTGCATACTTCTAGTTAATAGACCCGGTAATACTGACTGTCAGAACGCGTCACCAAACGTTTGAACAGAGCGATCAGTCTGACGTTTTCGGCAACAATCTCTGTTGACGTAAATTGCATATTTTAACATTTAATGACAATACAGCCATTATTGTTTGTTGCACGTGCCTTGCAGCGGTGGTGCCCTTTATCCATTAGACTTGAAAGTAATCATATGAGTGAAGTAACCTTTACTGCGTAGTATTTACACTCAGCAGAAAACCAGTTTCTACAGAATTAACCCAATGTTTTGTAATGAAATAATTCCTTTTAACCTGTTTTCAGCAGTCATCAGTCATTCATATCCCACTTTTTATTGCTTTATATCTGTGAACTGTAAATCTGAAGAAAAAGTCGTACAAATTCTTTGTTGATACAGTATTTCTTGTGGTTGTAGTTTATCATCACCCTGATACTGTAAAGTAATGAAGAAATATACAGAATAAATAGACAGTTAATCAGCTCGATCTAGACACTAAACATAAAATACTCCCCTTATCACCGATTGGTCAATGTGATATCAATGGAAACGACACAGTTAATATGAAATTTACATTCTCAGTATGTAAATGAAAAACCATTACGCAATTTAGCTTGAGTGACAACAGCTTTTTACGGGATATCGGAATTCTTTAAAGCACTCTCATATAAGTGAAAAACTAGGTCTGTCTATTTGATTCTGGGACAGGATATTATCTGTTCAAAACGGACAGGCAGTTTATCCCGATTCCGATCGATTATCACAGTGCAACAAAACTAAACAAAACAAAACAAAACAAACTATGTAGTATTATTATGACATTTATAACTTGCTTAGTTTTCATAGAACATAATAAATATGTTATTTACGATTTACATACAGGATATTTCGCGTCATCCTTTCAATGTGTATAGGCCTACTTATTCAATATTGAATATCGCCAATAGTGTCTTACCGTTTCTATTGGGTTAAACATAAGTATAAAACGGTTTTAAGTTAGCATTACCATTGCATCTGTCGTAAAAAGTCATTGGTGGCTGGTATTGGCGGGAAAGGTCATTATTGATCAATATTAAGCGGATCAGATTGGTTATTTAAGCAATGTTTCTGATTGGTTTATTGGCGCAGGACAAAACGTTCTCTATGATTATTACAATTCTGCTTTCGTACGAATTGCCAAAAACAAAATGTCGAAGTTGAATCAAGCGATAATAACTGTATATGACCATTATAGTTTCCATTACCAATAATTGTATTTCATCCAGATGTCCAGCTGTACGGTCAGATATATTTCCATTATGGTCGTGTAGAGTACTTATTAATCCCTAGAAATCATGTCGATTGCCTTTGTATAATCAGGGAGAAATTCGCTGATGAATAAAGTGACCTACTGTCCAATAGATAGCACTCACACGTGGACATTTAGAGGTTGGAGTCAATAAGAGAGTCCCAGCGGTAATGATATGTTAATTGTTTAATGGCGGAGGTTATCCAAATATTAAACACATCAGTTTATTTTTTCGATGATTGTGATATTCTAATAGGAGAATCGACATCATTAAGTTTCACACGTATTCCATACGACTTTAGACTGAATAGTTGAATTGCTGTTTGGATTTTCCGGTGGAAAGGTTAAACGAAAATGCCAGTACGTATCCGTCTTCAACCATGAACATGACGGACGATATATACATTTCTCTTCAAGTAAATAATTGAAATTGCCAAACACCACAGTGGTTAATTGTCATGTTTAAATTTGAAACAATAAAAAAATACTCGTAGAGGTCTTGACAAAATACTACATCAATGAGACACGGAATATTTGTTGTATGACCGTTCGCTTTTTCATTCAAATTAATCAAAGTACACATACATAATATGAATTGATTTATTTGTGATTTGTATAGTATAGAATGTTAATATCACCACCATACTTACAGATATATGGGGAAGATATGGAAAAATGATGCTGCCGTTCTTGGGAGCGTTTACTCGAAATTGTCGCCTACTCTAACGGCACACCAACTGAACTGTTATACAAATAAAGTTAGCCCCCATTTTCTGGAATTAATTTCATATATAGACTAAAACGTGCTATAATGATTGTACAGCGCTCCGTTTTAATTGAGATATTGTATAAAATAGATAAACAGGTAACACGAACTGCTTACTTAGTTTTATTGAGGGGGTCTTCCATGTGCATACATTTGTCCGTTTTATTCAACAGTCGTTAACCAAGTTGACAGTCAACATCATTTATGAACGTTCATAATGGATTGCGGCTGGTCAGTAATCTCATAGGAACCAGTAGATAATGGACTACTATGTTTATTTAATCATCGTTTTAGATGATAGAAAAGCTGACCAGTTATTCCCCGCCAGATGTTGCATTGGGTGTAGCGATCATTACGAACCAATCTACATGTACCTTTGACGTTAGACTATTTATTAATCGTTAGATATGCAAACAAACCTACGTTTAAATATGATCAACTATTATTGGCTTAAATGAAACCAGAATAATAATATAAAAAAAAAATATAGCAACAGCAGATTTAGAGTGCTATTCATGCATGCCATGCTGACAGATATGCGACTTTCATATGTGATGTTGTGGGTAGAAAAATATAATCCTACGAATCCTAACGTTAAATTCAAGCACATACTCTTTTCTGACAGGTCTATGTATAGCTAATCTCAAACCATTACAAAAAGTAGATTGTTTGTTTGTTTGATTGATTGGAGTTTTACGTCGTACCCAAAGCCATTTAACATATATGACAGTGATGTCAGTTTCAATGGTGGAGGAACCCATCCCGTCTCCCGCACGTCACTGACATCTTCCCCACATACGGAAGGTTTCGAGTGTAGAAGAACTTAATCCTTGGAACCGCATGGTGAGAGGAACATCGTTGCGAGAGATATACGCCCAACCGATGTCGCCATGTGAGTGGCCCCGAATTGTAAAGTTCATCACAAGGATTCAAATACACAGTACAAGAACTTTGATATAAACATTGGCATATGTAGTGTAATCATGTGTGTTATTTGATGTGTGTTCAACATCCTTCCCAGGTTATATCACTCATAATACGGACTAATTATTTTGTGTGTTTGACATGTAAACGGAGAACAGTTGAGAAGAGGTCTATTGGATGAGATATCTATTGACTGGAGTGTACACAGCTGGTCACACCATTCCCTCTATCTCTTATACCTATTCATTATTTAAACGTAACCGACTGTTGAGACGTCAGCCTATTGCTCCATTTTTTTTCTCTCACAAATTGACAGTTGGCAGATAATATGTCCAGTCCGCCATCCAATATTACATCAATGTTACTATTATGGCATCGGTACATCTTTAACACAACGTTTTCGCATTGTAACCCTACAAG
>JAUELC010210119.1:0-10715 GCA_031471745.1 Cryptochiton stelleri | reverse complement strand
ATTAAACAATAAATAATATATTAACTGACCCAAGCTGATCAAACTGATACCTGAGAGTTGTATTTCTGCTCATCGTGTTTTCAACACTGTTTACAGCCCAAACATAGCTCAAGTTTGTACCCCAGATTACATCTGCTTTAATATCATGGGTAGTGTTAATTAACATAAACGACCCCATCTCAATAAATTCCACACCGTCAATTTCTTGTATGGGTTTAACAGTCACATTAACCTGTTCGCTACTTATTCTATTTGAAACTGTTATTGTTACTATATGTGATACAGACTTCAACGATGTTTGATCCTGCAACATCAAATAGCCCGCCATTGCTTCCTGGTCTATAATAACTGTGCTGGTATTGCGGGTCTCTCCGTCGACTTCATAGGATCCAATTGTGTGTGACCCATCAGTATATGTAAAATTGATACGGACATCCATGTGTCGCCTCCTTCCTACCCTGATCACCAATGGTATATCTGAGGCTGGAGTGGACACTAGACCTTTTATAGGTTTCTCAATTTTAACCTGCGCTTGGGCTACCATAAATGTGCCGTTGTTCTCACACTCTAAAATCATGTTGTATATTCCTACGTGTTTCATGGTATATCCTACTGATCCACCATACACAGTGTCAGTTAACTCCACCGGTATATCGTCGGGTACAAAGATATGAGAGCAATTATCCCGTTCAGCGTAAAATATACATAGAGTGTTTTGTTTAGGGTCAACTGAGATGCTGATGTCAGTTTCTTCGTTAAAACTAGTTACAGCTGGGTAGATATCCAATGTTGCATACAAGGCTTCTGTGATGCCTGAAAAATAGATACACAAGAAGGAGAAACTAGAGAACAAAATGATGATGTTATATTATTAGTCCCCTACCGTTGGAACCGGAGTAGACTTTAGGTTTACCCCTCGTCTGTTTGCTGTCTGTAGCGCAATCAGTTTCCGCACTTTTTTCGTAATGCTATAGTGGATTGAGCTGCAATTGTGTATGCAGCTTTATTATGGCAAGTTACAGATCAAGTTTTGAGTTTTATAGAGTTTTGTTAACTTTTTTGGAAATTTATAGCCATTTTGACTTAGAAAAATCTCACTTTTGTCTTATTTGGCAGAATATTAGGCAGACTGCTTTGCAAGACTTCCTTTCTTGCTCTAGTGACTTATCTCCCTGGTTTTGTCATAAATTCTGTTTCTTCACAATAAGTTATGGCCAGTCGAACTAAGAAAAAGCCTAATCTCCTCATCCTTGTCCATAACGCTTCATTTGCTTGAACTCGCACTGTATAGAGCTTTCTTATGAAAATTTACAAATCAAGAGCACGCAGTTTTGTCCGTTTTTTGCATAACTATTTCTCTTCAAATTATAGGCGGCATTGAAAAGTTTGTAAAAAGACAACACCAGGTGGACCGGTAGGGTACTAATACATTGCACTCAATACTCTGTCTTGTTCGTTAAGTGTGCCTTTTAACTCCAAGTAGTCACTGTTTTTTCTCTCTGATATTTTGGAAGTCAAAGAGTAGACCTTTCAAATTCGATACTGCAATGTTCAATGTCAAACAACATTGACATTTATATTATCTTCGATGGCAACCACAAAGGCTTTCTATGAAACATAAAATTTCACCCTTTATGGGAACGATGTTTATATAGGCAATGCCTGCTCGTCAAACCCAATTTCTATTTTGAAATAAAATACTGTTTAAACTAAATTTCCTCCTGGCCATTATATTGTATTCCGAATAATATTCTACCGACCATTTCCAGATGCATCTGTGCACTGCGAGGTTAACATGACAGGCTACAGATGCCCTAGATGTGTATGGATCTTGTAGTACTATACACTTTGAGATATTGTTCGCTGCTATAGAATACTCGCCTGAATTCTCGTGTAACCTTATGGCGTTATGAAAGGACTGAATGCAGTCGCTGTAGCAGATGCTTGACAATATCAAGTTTGTGAAAATCGGGTTAGGAATAAACAGGAATAAAGGAATAAATCCTTTCAACTAATAAAGCATTACTATTTGGTACCTTCCTTTAATGTACAAAAACTACCCAACCGATAATTTATCCTCAAATGTAGTGATAATGAATACTTTCGGCTGCCATGGAAAGCAAGAAAATTACCAAAATTAACAGATTAATAGGATCTACTTAAAACAATCCACAAACATATAAAAACAAGTTTCGATTGCCTCGGGTTAACCTGTTCGAACGGACAAGTCAATATAATTTAAGAAATTGATTGTATATATTTGTGTTTCCAGTAAAAAGCAGTGAGCCCCTCCCCTCCCTATTCTTCTTGTTGGGTAATATTTGGTGCTATTTGCTATGATTTAATTTTATTGATGATATTTTCAGTGTTTTTCTACTAAGCCTGCTATTAATTTACATCACTTATATTAAAATGTTCTTCTGTGACATTAACCATTCAATGGCTGAGCTACCTCCATATTTGGGAAAGTGATCGAAGAAAACTAACTACAATAGAAGTGAAGATAAAACTCTTGAAAATAACTACTTTTCTTTCAATGATTTAAACTTACCAGCACAGAAAATCATAAGTAGATGGAGAGTCCACATTATGGTCCTTGAAATGATCCACCTTAGACAGGAAAGGTAATTATGGGAGAGGGAAATCACAGACAGTGAGCGTTCGTCAGGTGCTTCAAATCACCAAGAGCCAGTGACGCCAAATAAGGACAATAGAACAAACAACACATTGGAGAAATCTATTTATGTTCTCGTTGAAGTGACCAGCTGTACATCGTCGCAGATATTGGAATGTAGCCATCGAACCTTTACCTTTGAGATCATTATGGTATAATATATTCCTGTTTCTAAAAATAGTCATTAAATATGCAGGACTGTCTCCATTGTTGTTGTTCCACCTATCCAACATTAAGAGCACGTTTAGTACTTAGTATATTCTAAACGTTATTCGGAAATCTTCTGCGAGATTCAAACATCTCCGTCGTAAAACCGAAGCTACGCGAAGTGAGTCCCGATTGTTACTTATTACTGACTAAAATACCGTTGAATTACCTACAGAGTAGTGTCCCTTTCCTTTTCTGGTCAGTTTCATCATGATATACTAACTCTTCACCCAGTCTTAAGTTCATTCTATCTTTGTTTATCTTCATTAAGAGCTTACCAATAAGAAATTAGTTTGATTGGTGCTTTAAGCCACGGGGAACCTAATCATTGTTAGTTTTCTTATAGGCTCAATGAGCAGACACCTATCCATAGCCCGAATTTCTATTCCTCTCAATGATCAATCAATAAGATATTTACTTACAAATATTCTCAGATAATTCTGACAAGTTATTTTAATAATAATGTCCGCTCGCCACTCAATGACAATAACAATGATATATCAGGAAAACAAGAAAATACATTTGTCTTAAACTCTAGAAATTTATTGTGTAAATATCGAACAGTTTAACTATAGTGTTTTTGTTAAACCCGATTATGAGACATCAGTTTGATAAAGGAAAGCAGTTATTATACTTTTACTTAACGGTTACGCATTGCAAGAACCAAAGTGTGCTGATCATACACTTCCAGTCCAGTACAAATCAAATCTAACAGACAATATATAGACAAAAACATCTTAACAATTGTAATCTGTTCAAGTCATTTTTAATGGCATTTAGTAATTGGAAACAACAACTAAAAGAAAAGAGGAAATGGCGATTTTCCAAGAATGTTGTTTATTAGTCGGTCATTGTTTGCCAGGTAACTAAGTAACGTCTGGGAAACGTCCAAGTTTTTACAGAAGGTTTCGGCTCGTCTAAACTAATATATCTAGGCTTAATTATGGAAACCTTCAAAACAGCAGTCATCTGGCAGCTGAGATAGGATTATTGTCTTTCAATATTCATAGAAATAAAGGTTGCTTTGTTTTCCTCTTGGGTCTTCACAAAAACCCTATGAATTCTTTACTAAAACTGACTATATCAATTACCGAAATAATTTGGTCTTTTATCGATATAAATGAGGGAAACAGAAGTCATCAATAAGTTATCAGAGGCATTAGATCAAATGTCACGAGTTCGCGTCGTAAATTGTAGAGTAACGGTTAGATACGTACATTCACTTAAGATAAATGACATTGCATCGGATTCGATACGCCTAAAAGACGTGAGGTATCAGACGGGAAAATAATGAGCGACCTCGGAGGTCGCGGAGTGGTTTAACGAAGTCTCTGTCCAGTTTATGTAAAAAAACAACTGGTCGTGTAAAGTCGTCTTATAAATGCAATACCATAGAGTGTGACTTTAAGCATTAGACAAACAAATACAAAAAAACACAGTTGTGTTCTTTTGAGACTTTACCGTAGATCCCCATTCATTTTCATTCTCTAACAAGTGGTGATAATGCGTTTTTGAATCACAAAATCAAATAACACTGCGCAAAAAAAAATCTTATAACATTTCTTATCGCCGAGTACTGGCCTATGTCTATACATTATTTTAACTAAACCATGCAGCTTTTATGCTTTCTTCAACGAGAAGGTACTAATAACTACAAATAATTATGTAATTATTTTTGAAGATTATGAGCAAGTTGTCACATTGTACAGCTCATTTAGTTTAGAGGAAAGAACACATACAAATAAAGATAGTCTGAGTATAAATCAGTAGTAATATAAGAGCACGCTGGACCGCTCCCGGATCGTACTGAATAAGTAGTGTTTTGGGGCAATCGGGAGGTGGTTATTTTCCCTTGTTTGTTACTATTTATGTATGTCGGTACCGTTTGGCTCCTTCATACATACTAAGGAAGGCTTGTTCCGTATTATGTATGTTGCTACCGTTTGTGCGGAGGTGCCGCTAGGTGGCGCCAGTTGTATGATGACGTCATGGTGATGACGTCAAAGTGATAACATCATAGTGATGACGTCATAGTGATGATGTCATAGTGGTGTGGAGCCTTGCGGAACCGCCGTTAGGTGGCGCTAGCGGACGCCGCGCCGTTTCAGGATGACGTCGTCAATGTCCGGCCGGATCCGTACCTGCGGATATTGTGGAACCAGCGGATATCAAGGGTTAGGGTAGTCTGTCGCCTCTCTAGTCGCACCTGTCGTGAGCCGCACGATCCGCAGTTGCGGCGCCGGCCGACTTTTTGCGGATTTTGCGGCATTTTTGCGGATACGGCGGCGACGCAACTGCGAATCGTGCGGCACGCGACAGGTGTGACTAGAGAGGCAACAGACTACCCTTACCCTTGATATTCGCTGGTTCCGCAATATCCGCAGGTACGGAACCGGCCGCTCATTGACGAAGTCATCCTGTCACAAAGCGGCGCGGCGCCCACTAGCGCCACCTAGCGGCGGTTCCGCACGGCTCCGCACCACTATGACTTCATCACTATGACGTCATCACTGTGATGTCATAACTATGACGCCATGACACCACTAGCGCCACCTAGCAGCGGATCTCCACTACATAATAAGGAACAAGCATTCCTTATTTTGTATGGAGGTGCCAAAACGGCTCCGACATACATAATAAATAACAAATGGGCCAAAAAATAAGAGGAGATAACCACCTCCCGATTGCCCCAAAACACTACTTATTCAGTACGATCTGTAGGCGGTCCAGCGTGCTCTTATACTACTACTGCTTTTATTGTTTAAAAATATGGGTATTGTTATATATTTAGATAAGTGTTCTTTTTTCATTTGGTTGTCCTTGTCTGCATTAAATAAAAGTTATTGAACTGTATAAAAAGGTTATTTAAAGTTTCGTTTAGCTTTCTGACCAAACATGAGCCGATTGCAGAGGTGTATGGAAGAGAAACGAACGATATCTCTTGCCTGGAGACTGATCAAAAGTACTAAATTGACAAAATAGAAAACGTTCAAAAACAATTATTAAAATGTTTGTGTTGTAAAACTGGATGAACATAAAATTCAGATGAATATGTTTCACTGTAAAGATTTTAATATTGCCGACTGATGTACAGAGGCGGGATATTAAAATCTTGACCTAGTTTTATTACACAAGTGTTTACATTCAGATGTAGACTGTTTTTATCTTGTGCAGCAAGTGTGTCCTAACTGCCCTGGTAGATGGCTGCGGACAGTAGACGTTTTTAAACCTACAAAATACAGAATAAATATTAGAAAACATTGCTTTTTTTAATTGTTCAATGTTATTTTTTAACAAGTTTGCAAATGTATGTGATATTGATATCTTTACTACCAGCGGCCAATACAAAACCAAACTGAAATCTGTGCTATTTTAAACATAAGTATCTTTTTTCATTTTAACATACAAATGTGTCTAACTTTCTCTACTGTCATTTATTTTTTCTTTTATTAATCAAATTTGATTGCCTAATAACTGTTAATTTTTTTTAACCAGTTTTCTTGTTCTTCATCTCCCATCTCATTGTTTTACTGTTATTTAGATGTTAACTGTTTTCAGACTTGTAAGTGGGCCATTGGCCTTTAAGTTTCTGAAATAAATACAATACAATACAAATACTAAATACAGTGGAAAACTGAGAGGAACATTGCAAAAACCACCCCCTGAGATAGCCGGAGTCACTTCGTGTGACTCCCTCATATACCCGTGGTACACTGGAGATTTAAACCCTTGCCGTACATTGAAGGAGGATCAGTAATCCAACATGCTAACCATTAAGCCACGGCGCGGGCCCTCTTGCCACATGAAATAATTTGATAAGAATCTGATAATCGGATTTCAAGTTAACAGCTGGAAACCAAATTTAGTCTGTCGCCAGGTTGCGCCACCTAGCTCTAATCGAAAATTTGACAAATTTATATATAGTTTGTATGTTTCTAAACTAAACTTACCTTCCACTGACTAATGCACATTACGTTATGATAATTGCTATATTAAAAAATTCAAACCGAAAACCCTTCTCTGGACCCTCACTCAGTGACGAAATATGCGCGAAATCGGATGCGCACTCAGCCTATAAAACTTCAGAACAACGCTCTGAAGCAGGGAGAATAGGGTGGGCCATTACCGTCAGTGGAAGGTTAGTTTAGTGTAGAAACATACAAATTATCTATAAATTTGTCAAGTTTCTTACACTGTAAACTTACCTTCCACTGACTAATGCACTAGAATACCACACCAAGGAAGGAGGGCAGAGCTAGTGAAAAACCCAATGAGATGGGTCCAGAGGAAAAAAACTCCAGACATTCGAACTTAAGGTAAAATTAAACCTTAAAACGAACGTAAAGAGCCACAACGCAGTAACAAAGTTAAAAACTCTAATACTAACGTCAACCTGCCTCCCAATTAAAAAACAGGATAAAAAAACGAGAAAACCCTCTATTGGTTACTCGCAGAAACCCTGGTAAGCGCCTGCGCTGCCACCAGGTCCCAGACTTTACGTCTACTCGCACCAGCGTCATGTCTCTGAGATAATACGAGGCGAAGGTCGTAATAGACCACTAATACCACGCCATGAAATATCTCTCACTGATCAATTCGATCAACTGGCTACGACACCGCCATAGCCCAAATCACATGCGCCGAAACTTAAATAGCGAACCATCATCGCTACTAGCCTGCTCGTAAGCAAACCTACAGTCTTACACAGCCAGTTAGAATATAGTATATTGATATTCCCTGCTTATGCAGAGCCTGACAAAGAATAAGAACCTTCAACGGTTCTTCCTAACTTCGATTAACCAACACATGGCTAAGGCTCTAACTGGACATTAAAATACAGACAATCAACCCAAGAATGTCTAATCGTTCTCACCTCTAACCTATGTATATCGGAGACACTCGCCTAAAAAGCGAAGGTCAACAAAAAATATATAGACCTGTAAGATAACCATAACTCTGCCTTGTCTAACTGCTCCAATTGCACGCCGGACAAAAACCTACATGTAGTACTATTCCTAACCCGACTGAGGACATCTCAGTGTCCTAGGCGCGCTAGAAAAATTAAAAACCTTAGTAATGCAGAGAGGTTAATTCGCTACAATTTCACACCGGTGAAACAAAAAGTCTAATAGTCGCAGAACTATACTCTCAACAGATACAGCCTACCTGTCTCTCCTGAAAATATGCAATAAACACTGTTATCTTGAACAGTGAATAGGTTAGAAAACATCATGCCACGTATACCTCCCAGTAATTACCCATTACATGGATTGATATACTCACAGGCACACGAAGCAAATTATAAACAATACCTCTATATGTATAATAAAAGAGAATGCGGGAACACCTTGGCCAACGACCCTGCAGTCACTGACAACGGCAAGCCAAAATGTAGAAAAAACAACCATTCACGCTCTTAACCTTACCGGACCTTTTCCCAATGTCCTCATGTATCTATTCGCACATATATCAGTCTTGTAAATCCATTGGAGACTCCGTCATCACGCAAAATATATGTCTTCCTACAAATAACGTTTGCGGTATGTGACTATCACTGCCGTAAAGCCCGAATTAAAAAAGAACTACTCAACTATCACTAGTCGTAGCCCAGTTTATGATAGTCGGGAATTCAGTACATCAGCACAGGCTTGATAACTGCGTAATTCACTCTCTGGTTGGATGTCATTAGTCCCATCAACGATGCTATCAAAACTGCCCAACACTTCGATAGATTGCAACATACTGAGAACCTTGAGTAGAAACTCTACTGCTTATAAGTAGCAATATTTGAACTGGCCATATCGTAATCTATTTCCTCAACCTTGACCTTCGTGAGTAATAACGCCTAAGACGCTAATCATTTCCATAAAAACTCCTTGATCAATACTAATTGACGGGGTCCTTGTTCCATAACAGGCAATCCTCCAGATAACGTGGTATTTGATACCCTTGATGTGGATGAACCGCTACTGGCGTGATAACCCTGGTAACATAACCAAGGGGATGCCGCCAAGCCAAAATGGAAACCGAAACTCCTTGCGGTCCACAGTAAACCAGCTCAACCAGACAATGCTTAAATATGGGTTGTGTAAAGTTAAACTCTCAAACCAGGGAGGTGGCTTATACGTTCCGCCTCACAGCCCTCCGAATAGAATTAAATAATTCCATCCTGAAATAAGCTGGCCTGGCTAGTAACCTCTTCAAACACACACAAGTTGAAAAACAAAACCTGCATTAGTACAGAGAATCCAAACGAAATCTAAAACACAGAGGAGTAGATTTGTTTGTTTGTTTGTTTAATTGGAGCATTACGCCGTACTTAAGGCTATTTCACTTATATGACGGTGTGGCAAAGAGTAGAACCCGTGTGCCTAATCTGCCACAAAGAGTTCTCAAACCACGCTCTTGTCTTGCCAAGATGTGTACTAACTCAATGACTGGCGACTATTTTCGTGAGACATAGGAAAGTGACCGTTACAGGATTTTCAACCAGAGAGGAAACAATGGTTAAAATTCTGTCTGTACCCGAGTCTGATCGTCAGAACCCCTAAAAATTCCGCTCCGATCATGTGCCACATTTATATCATTTCTGAGCGTCAGAAACCTCTAAGGTCCCTCTTTGATTACGTGATACCAAAGTACGTATCCACAAACTTCGAAACAAAGAAGGTGAAACCTCGGACTGTGAAGCTATACGTGATTTACAACCAGTGTCAGAACCCTGGTTAAATCCAACTTATAACCAATGACGTCCGATGACGTGGTATGTAGGTCCGTAACAATCTCAATACTTAATGACAATAAATGAGAAAACAATGGACCGTGAGACTATAAAGGGGTTACAACCATCGGTGATTGAACCATGGTTAAATATAGTCTGTAACCGTGTCTGAGCGTCAGAACCCCGCAAGGATCCGCTCTGATGACATGGTACCAAAGTCCTTATTAATCTCAATACTGGTTTTGACAATAAATGAGAAAAACAACGGAAAGTGAGATTACACGGGATTTACAACCGTCAGTGTTTGAACCATGGTTAAATCTAGTCTGTAATCGTGCCTGAGCATCAGAACCCCGCAAGGTTCTTCTCTGAACACATGGTACCAAAGACCGTATTAATCTCAATACTGGTGACAATAAATGAAAAACCAACGTAAGTTGAGATTATACAGGATTTACAACCATCGGTGTGTGAACCATGGTTAAATCTAGTCTGTAATCATGTCTGAGCGTCAGAATCCCGCTAGGTTCGGCTCCTATGACATGGTACCCAGGTTCGTATCAATCTCAATACTGATGCCAATGAAATGAGAAACAACGGAATGTGAGACTATGTGGGATTTGCAACCATCCGTGTGTGAACCATGGTTAAATCTAGTCTGTCATCGTGTCTGAACCCCGCAAGGCTCCGCTCTGATCACATGGTACCAAAGACCGTATGAATCTCAATACTGGTGACAAAAAATGAAACCAACGTAAATTGAGATTATACAGGATTTACAACAATCGGTATCTGAACCATGGTTAAATCTAGTCTGTAATCGTGTTTGAGCATCCGAACCCCGCTAAATTCCACTCCTATGACGTGGTATCCAACTCCGTATCAATCTCAATACTGGTGTACAGTGAATGAGAAACAACGGACCGTGAGACTATACGGGATTTACAATCATCGGTGTTTGAACTCTGGTTAAATTTAGTCTGTATTCGTCCTGAAGTGAAAGCAACAACTGACGATAATAATCATGAGACATCGATTTGTTTGTTTGTTTGATTGGGGTTTTACGCCGTACTTAAGGCTATTTCACTTATATGACGGCGTGCCAGCCCAATG
>JAUELC010210010.1:0-10717 GCA_031471745.1 Cryptochiton stelleri | reverse complement strand
AACCACTCAGACACTGTGACTTTCCTCCACGAGGGGATAATAATGGTGGAAGAAACCAGAGAGAAGAGAAGACACCACCCAGACACCCTGACTTTCCTCCACGAGGGGATAATAATGGTGGAAGTTACCAGGGAGAAGAGAGGACACCACTCAGACACTGTGACTTTCCTCCACATACAGGTATTTACGAAGGTTGACTTTAACTTGTGACCTGTATTGGTGAGAGGATTATCAGTTCTTAAGTGAGACATTTAACCTATGTAATTAGTCCATTTCATTATTTGTTTAAAAGTTGAGGCGTCACAACAGATCGGCTTTGTGTTGCCCCTTAACTCTGAAAGCACCAGGGCAACAGGATGCTCCCTCCAACTGCCCACTATTTGAAGAAATAAACACATGCGCTTACCTGTAACAATAATTAGGGGCTGACCATACTGTTAATACGGTCTCATTGAAATGCCACTTGTACCCTTCCATGACTAACTGATGGGCACGACATATAAGGTCCACGTCATTAGCAGCATTAAATGTAGCTACAACATCACTGCCAAATAGATACCCTGCCCCTCTGGGACTAACACCCCAACCCTGCATATCTGAAACACAGAATTTATTAGATTTTGTGAAGTTTGTCATATTTGTTATTAGAAAATGAACAAGTACATCACCATGGACTGATAAAATAAATATTTAATAGTTGCCAACACTGAGAAGAAATCTCTCTGAAAGATTTGAACCTGTGCGAGAATGGAACTCGCGACCCCGGGATACCGCCCACTACTCTACCAACCGAGTGGGGAACAGCTCATTCGATTCTCACACAGGTTAGTTCCACATTTTTCTGACTGGAAATGAGTGTTGTCTATAGATGATGTCAAACATAATCAAACCTGCACAACTCATCTATTCATTGAAAACTTCCCACATACCGAGGATTTAGAGAGTAGCAGAAAGTTATAATCCTGAACCAACTGCTTTTTAATGTAAAGACCACAACTGAGCCAGCCAATCGGGTTACGGCTAACAAAAGCATGCTGCAATGTACATGTAAGTTATAAAGCTCTTAACTTTTAAACCAGTTATTTTTTGTTACGGCTAAGGGGAAGGTTAGTATGGTACACACCTGAATAAACATAGATTATGATTAATATAACATATCAAATAGCTTGGATATTCCTATGTTGTACACTGAGGTGTAAATCAGCTCTTACGTTGCAATACCACCATGTAGTAGTACCTTGGCAGCATAATCTCTTATAATGCAAAGACGTTAACGAGCTTAGGGTTTCTTTCCCAACTGACCCAATATAACATATTTACGCTGTAATTTATTTGGTTGACTGATCGCTTGGTGCTTAACACAACAACACAATTTGAAGTGTTTTGCTATATTGGAAAAAATAATGTTTCTCCAGTGCTAAGTAACGCTCGGAACATGCTAGCCTTAGCCGGAGGGTCTAAACTTTGAGATCGGATTAATAAGCCCTACTACTTGCACATCAATTAATCAACAGATATCATCACTGTTTCCACAATTTGAACAATTTATATGGAAGATTTAAACCAGGGGCCTTCTGAGGGTTTCCGAACTTCATATGAGTCTGAGGGAGCCTCACCTCATGTATAAAGGCATTAGCTAGTAAATCTGTTCGGAGAGGGGTCCCCTCAGTAACAGACAGAGGGCGCCTGTGTAGATTTGTCAACACACCCATGATCTAAACAATACCAACCAAACTCTGTCCCTGTATGTTTCTGAGATGTTCCAATGTTAGGTAAATACAGCAGATTTTGTAGGTGACCAGAGAACAGCATTCAGCAGACGCCTTTCTCCGGAACCTATGAATAAATACATAGAGGCAGTTCGTTCTATTCAGATGATTTCATGATAATTGTATTCTGGTTATATACGGAGGAGGATACAAAGAATGATACCACGTTCTCGCATCGACTCCAGAACATCAGCTGACATGCTGCATAAATCTCTCTACTAGCGAAAGCAATGCATTTAAGTGTCATGGGCTAAACGATGTAAACAACCGACTGAGCCTTCTATCTAGACCGGGGAGTCAGTGGAACGCCTTCGCTGCATTCTCTATAATGTTAAAGCGATTTAGCAGAGTAGCTTTCTGCAATTCTCTGATCTATTTACCGAGACTTGCAGCTGATATGTAATTGCGAGTAGCTTGACTCTCCCTCCACACGGGCAGTACACGCTCGTGGGAATTCTCCAAGGTTTAAGTCAGGACAAGCCAGCAGTCATTGGGGAATCCTTCTCCTCAAGGTTTTCCGGGGATTTTGTACCCCAGACCGAGTCTGCCATAGCTATATTTTGTATAGACAAACTGTACAGCATGCTGGTCCGACTCTAGAACTTAGATCGAAAACAAACCTAGCCAGACGAGGAAGCTTTCATCTGCGTACTTATGGCAATAACAGAAAGATTTGGATGCTGTACAGAACGGAAAAGGGACTTACACCATTTGAAAGCTTACAGCGTATGCCGTAATCTCTATGTACGAGAAGAAAAGTCAGTGAGCATTGCTAGCGTAACAGAAAATAATCTACCTCCAGCCGTTTACGTCTTCTTAATATAGACGATAAGCTATTAGAACATAATATTGCAATAGCTCTCAGCTTGCGGTCCAACAAGTGTAATGAGTGAAAACATTGGGCTGATGAAAGAGTGCTGGTGGAGGCGTTTAATGATATGGTTAGTAGTGGCAAGGACGAACAGCTGGAGGGGAATAGAGGAAGGAACTAGTACTCACTAGTCACTCTGAGGTTCAGCTAAGGTAAGAAGCCTGTCAGATATGTGCCAGGCTTCAGTTCACTCTGTAATCAGTTCACGTTAAACCGTTTCCCGTCTAGAGTCATCTCTCTACACGTTCAGTGGGGTGTCTTTTAGAAGCTGATTCGGTTCTCTAACACACTCAGTAGGGTGTCCGATCACTATCAACACTGTGAGTACCTATTTTATGCAATCTTACAATGTTAAAGAGGATGTCTGGGACTCCATTGGATCTCATAATGACGTGAAAGATGGTAGCTCTGTACATCTGGTGTTGAATATATGTGCCCACAATTAAGGTTGGTTATACTCGAGTGTATAAAATGAGTGAAGATAGTTTACATGATACCAAACCTAAACTGCTGCTTTTACCCTCCGAAACTCCGCCAGTGAGAAGGACGAGTTTCGCACCGGAGAGTGAATACAGCAAGGAGAAGGAGAACATCTCCGGGGCTTCCTCGCGCACCAGACATCATTCGGACAAATATGATCGTCTGGTAGTAGCTAATCCTTATGCGCACGGTAGCTATGGAGGGTTGACAGCGAGTAACCTGGCCCTGGGAGATCCCTCTAGTGGCGTTGCGCTCAGAAGGGCAAGTTTTGCGCCTGGGGTCTGGGAATGGTACGGCAGCAGTTCCACTGAGGACCAGAAAGACACGGAGGCCAGTAGTGCTATTAACTCTTACAATCTCTCCAGTTATCATACGGTGCCAAAAGAATATATATCATCGTGTCCTGTGGTCATCACGAAAAAGACAGCTTTTAAAAATGTTCTGGTGCTCGGTGTGTCCTTCATGTTTATTTATTCTGCCTTTATCTCCCTACAGAGTCTAAACAGTACGATGCACCCAAAGAGTGGATTAGGGGTGCTGTCCTTAAGCTGCGTCTACTCCATGACCATAGTCTCCTGTTTCTTCGCGCCCTTCATAATCAAACGAGTTTCAACAAAATGGACTATTGTTGTGTCCTTCATTTTATTTTCTGCCTACTTCACCACACATTTTTATCCGTTTCCAGAGACGATAATCCCATCGTCCCTTATCCTCGGATTAGCCGCCGGTCCTCTATGGGGCGCCCAAGCCACCTATATCACTACATTGGCTATGAAGTACTCTCAATGCACTGGGCAGGATGGAGATTATCTCGTCAACAAATTTATGTGTATTTTCTGCGGATTATACCAAACAAGTCAAATTTGGGGAAATTTAATTTCTGTGTTACTGGTATCTTCATTAGAAGATAAGCCCAATCAGTCGTTGGTGTCTAGTGATGACAGTTGGGGAGAAGGGTACACCGCTGGCACCATACCTCAGCATTATCATCACCCTGACAGATCACACAGTCACCAATATGCGTCCCAACACTCGACTAATGCGTCTCTGGTCTCTAAGCGTTGTGGTGTTGTTATGTGTGACACTATGAGCAACTTGGCGGTGTATGGAGCCCCGTCGTACGGTGAACTGATCGAGTCCATGCCTCAGACCACCGTCTATTTACTGGTCAGTATTTACCTGGGGTGTGGCGTGATAGCCATTGTGATCGCCACGGCTCTCTTAGAGAGGTTTGATACAACAGATAAAGATGAGATATATACGATGTCTGCCAGACAGCTTTGTCAAAATACATGGGATATACTGAAAGACTCGCGCTGCCAAATGCTTATACCTCTCATTATATTTGTGGGGATGCAACAAGCCTTCATGTTTGGAGACTTCACAAAGGTGGGTAAAATTAATAAATAACGAAGACTTGTTTAATTCAGTTTAATTATAACAAAATAAATATAAATGTTTCGCTAGAGTGTATAGTACTTCTCTAAGATTGGGGGGTCCAATGACACCCATATATCTTTAAATCAAAATCCCATTAAATTATTCATCTTACGTGTACGTCAAGAAATAGTTTTTCCCTTTTAAGCTCATACATGATTGTGGAATTGGTAAAAGAAGTCGTTCTTCGCATGCTTTTAAGCCAATTATTTAACAAGAATTTAAGCCAAGTGGATTACACGTTTCAAGTTTTTGATTGGTCGCGAAGAAAAGAAACAACAAATCAATGACAGCTACATACTACATAGAGCAGTCTGTACACCCCGTGATCACGTGATTTCCATGGTAATATTTACCAAGAAAGATAAGTATAGAACAATACATCTAATATACGTCAGTATCAGAAGCTTAATATATTATCTTTAGAACAGAACAGTTATAATTTCTATTATGGTTAGCTCTTTTTCCAGATTCATTTTGCAATTATGATGTAATTGTGCTGTTGATTGAACAGAAATCGACAAGTATAGGTACATTGCTATACTCACACTCTTTAAATCCTCGTGCATTTGTATACTTAAAACCATTGTGTAATCGTAAACATGAAACTGTGTCAGATCTATAATTATCATAAAACTATATAAAGTGTTCCATTTTAAATAGAGGGAGGACAAAATAAAATTGTAAACAAAATTTCAAGACAGCTATTCGCTGAATGTCATAGAGCATCCGTATTACATTACCAAGAACCCAATGGCTATAAAGTATGTTCCGAGTCGACTCATTGCTGTCTTTACTCTGTATTGAAGGAATATTATATTTCAATCAGAGCAAAACACTTGTCTTAGTGTTTCTGTTTACTGTTCGAGTACACCCACATCATATACGTGAAATACTTTGAGCACGGTGTTAACATCAATCAATCAATCAATCAATCAATCAATCAACCAATCAACCAATCAACCAATCAATCAATCAATCAATCCGAATACTATCCGAACACAGCGATTATTTAGTTCAGATACATTATTGTTTTGTAGGACAACATCGTTAGAGAAGTTACTGCTGGGAACTGTTCCCTTAACATCGATAGAGATAAGAATACTGTAGACAAATAGGTGCGCTAGACTCCAAGGGGCGGGGACAAGTGAGTTCCGCTCAGCCAGTGGAAAACAAGTTTTTTGCCATTTTCTTAGCAAGCTGGAATAAGGTTGTGGCACGGCCAACTGGCTTGTAAGTGTTGGATATTGTATATACGGTAGGGGCAAAATCTATTTTTTTTAAATGCAGATTTCTTTGCTTTTTTCATTTTCTCGGAAACTGTACGTGTCACAAATATACCCCCCCCCCCAAAAAAAAAAAAAACAACAAACAAACCCCACAGTAATTGTTTTAAAATAACACACTTTATTTACTATCCAACACTTACACGCCAGGTGACCGTAGGTTGGGGCTGCCAATGGCTTCAGATCCTTAAACATTCGTCATGTGGACCAAATATATGGGGAATATGTAGAGGTTCACTAGTAAAGTGACTTAGTTAGGCCGGGGCGTTTTGTAAGCAGATACATACACACCATCGCCCTCTAGCTAATGGCAGCATGTTCCCAGCACAGTCATGCTGTCTTTACTTAGCACTGGAGGAATGTTATTTTTCCAACTGAGTTCAATGCCATCATGTAAGTTAAATACCCTGAAGCACGGCGTTTAACACCAACCAATCAATCAATCAATCAATCAATCAATCAATCAAGCAATCAATCAAGCAATCAATCAATCAATCAAACCCTTTGGGTTGCAGGGTATATATGAAAGCCGGACAATGACATCTAGCGTTGTAGATCCATTACAGCAAGGAAACAATAATGCATCATCAACTTCCACAGGGCTTGCTTGGCTGGCTTACTACCGTCCTCACAATTCCAAGTGTTTTATTCTGAGATTGATACCCAGTCGGTTCCAATTTAGTTTCTGCTACCGGTATTGATTTGTGGTTAACAAGAAAATGTTCTCTTAAAAGTAACTAAAATATACTGTTACGGGTCATTTTTTAACAGATTTCTCCGGGCTTTTGGCGAATTCATGCAGCATTTACACGGGCACCGCCGTCATATAAGTGAAAATAATGTTCAATACGGTGTCAAACACAAACAAAATCTCAAAACCATTTTGGTTAACGATCTAAGCTTAATTATAGCCTACCGGCCTGGTGTTTCATGGTGAAGGGTAGGGAGGTTGGTGGGAGCTTCCTGTTGCCCTGGTGCCCTGGGAGCTAAGGGGCAACACGAAGCTGGTCTGTCGTGGCCTCTAGCACTGTAAATTTGCACACTTTGTCTTCTTGCACCATGTATTATGTCCTGTGCTTGCATTGCATCTTGTCGTTGTATGTTGCCAGTGATGTCGAGTTTCCTTCACCCATTCGGCTTGCTCACATATGGGTGAAATAACCATAAGTACGGTGTCAAACAAGCAAACAAACAAACACACACACAAATCGTGTTTCATGCCTTGAGATGGTTCTTGTGTGATTCTTAATTGTTTAGTTTGCAACGATTTCACATTTAGCAGTCCAAGGGAAGGATCTCCATACAATGTTGGTTGTGCTGGAGTCGTTTCCTTTGCTTCTCTCGGAATCGTTTTTGAGACACTTGATGGGGCGGGTCTTCATACAATGTTGTATGTGCTGGAGTCGTCTCCTTTGCTTCTCTCGGAATCGTTTTTGAGACACTTGATGGCGCGGTATGATATATTTGGTCCACATGGCGAATATTTTAGGATTCAAAATCAACATTATACTTTGGCAGCCACAACATAATTCCATTTCTCATCGAAAATGGTAAAAATATTTCGATCCGCTAGGCCGGCACTCAAACGCTGGGAATACACTTTATCAAGTCAAGCGAGCACTGAGACATAGGTATGGTAGTGTCCGCGGCTGTGGCTCAGTGGTTAACTTGTTGGACTGCTGATCTTGCTTCGATGTAAAAGTCTCCCTGTGGACATCAGGTATACCAAGGAGTCACACAAGGTGAACCCGGCTATCGCGGGGATGTTGTACGAGATGTCCTCTTCGATTTCCACCGTATTAAGTAAGGCAGAGCAAGAAGTGGAGAACCCGTCGCTATATAAGTGAAATATCCTTGAGTGCGCCTTCACACACTAATCAAACTAGCAATCAAAGAAACATAGGTATTATATGATCTTGTTTTGTCTAAACCTCCAGCACCTTGTTATTATTAATTATACACTGCATTTCAAGCATTCTTTTATACTCATGTATAATGAATAAAAAATATGATTTTCTTTGAAACAGTTTACGATTTGTTTTCAGGTTTGCAAAATTGAACATTGAAGGCGTTACCATGAATTCGAAAGTGTACGTGGTTCTTGGTGTGGTTATTGTTGCATGTTTTATGGCCGCTGTTCAATCGCAAAGTAAGTGTTGTGAATTAGTCAAGTCGCTGCCCTCTGGTTTTGGGCAGCATGTTCCATGCTGTCTTTACTTACTACTAGAGACACATTGTTTTTCCAAAAGAGTAAAACACTCTTCATTTTATGGTTGTGTTCGTATGTCTATTAATGGTTGGAGTACAGCGTTAAAAGCACAGCGTTATACACAGATCAATCAATCAATCAATCATTCAAGTTAACAGTTTAAATATAAAATGGCGGTGTTTTAATTTATCTGGTGTTTGCCAGTCCAAGAATAAACTGATGTACGCCAAAACTAAATTGGTTTAACTATATGTAAACTCAGAGCCGCACACAAGGCAAGTGTGAATTTAAAAAAAAAAATTATATTAAATAATAAAATTTGTTTTTATTTCAAGATTTTCTCGATAATGCAAAATTCACACTTTTTAACAATACTCAATAAAACGTTAAATTCTAATCTTTACAATTATGTACATATAGTATCTGAAGACATGCTGGTAGAGAATCCTTGACCCCCACTGATAAGTTTAACATACGGTAGTACAAGAGTAGTGTAACTCCGAAGAATGGAAGACTAATTTTCATCTCAATATTTAGGCGCTTTATTTTGCGATTATCAGGAAAGTAATGTAGTAAGAAGAAAGTAAGAAGTGACATGAAACATAATTATACATTCAGATCAAAGATTAATAATTGCAGGAATTGCCGAACAAATTTATTGTTTTGTCAAATTCATTTTGTGTCATTTCATTCTTTGTGCTTTCATCCTTCCCTCAGGTAACTGTCAGACGGGGAAGGGTTGTGACGAGTGTCCCGAGGGCTACTATGGTTTCGTTGACTTGAACGCCACCGCCCGACTGAAGGTGTGTTGTTCGGGATGCCGTAGCAAATATTTCACCTTCAGAAGCAAGCCGAGACCAGGTTGTACCTGTAATTATGACCGGATTTAAACATGCATGGGAAAATCTTTTGCCAAGCGCATGAATATATTACAACATCGTAACAACTAGGCCTATGAAATATTTTAAAAAGTATAACTTCTCAAAAGGTTTTTTTTATATAAGATTATTATTATCGATTATTCCGCGGTTTGTTAGGCAAATCAATTCAAAACTTTTCAACGATTTTCAAAATACTGTATAAAAACTAAACCTATGTAGGCTCTATTTTCTTTTATAAATTTTATGACGGATGTTTGCCAAAAAAAACCAAACAAGTCATTTCTAATATGCTATGTATGTATAATTTCTGTATTATAGTTGATAGATTTTGCGAGAAAGTTAAGCAAAAAAATCTCCAAATATTTCCATAATTTTCAATATACAGCATAAAAGTTACACTTTCTACACTGTCTTTTTAGGAATTTGCGAAGAAAGTTCGTTTAGGAAAAACACCAAACTTTGCAATAGTTTTTTTAAAAAAATCTCATTATCTGTATCATCGATTATAGTTTTTTAGGAGGAAATTGTATAATGTTACTTTTCATACTGTATAAAAGTAACACTATCTAAATAATGTTTTTAGATTTTGGGAGGATGTTGGGCTAAAAAAAAAAAATGTTT
This sequence comes from Cryptochiton stelleri, assembly GCA_031471745.1. Taxonomy (NCBI): domain Eukaryota; kingdom Metazoa; phylum Mollusca; class Polyplacophora; order Chitonida; family Mopaliidae; genus Cryptochiton; species Cryptochiton stelleri. Next base: position 1,163 of record JAUELC010210010.1, on the reverse strand, counting down.
TATTTAAAAAACACACTTTTTCTCGTAATCATTTACAGATTTCTCGAAGAAAGTTATGGGAAAAAACCCCACAAAACAAAAACTTTTCAATACTTCCTAATGTGCTTAATACTTATGCTGGCTAATAATCTATAATTGTCATTTATTCCTGTTCGTCTTAGAAATCAGAATTTCTGTATCATCCTTTAAAGACAAACAAAATAACACAGATTTATTGTTTGTTTTTGACGGATGTATATATTTTTTTTATAAATGAAGAGAGAAAAATTTACGGATGTTATAGGGGGATTCCCTTGCATTTCAATCTTCTCTAGGCGCGGTTACCTCACCTCATGTGACTCCCTCATATACCTGTGGTCGACTTGGGGGCTCGAACCCTTACGGTACATTGAAGGAGGATCAGAAGTCAGACATGCTAACCACTGAGCCACGGCGCGGGCCTAAATTCCAATAGAAGAAGAATTTTTGTTCATTTCCTATGACAGGCAAATGGGTGAAGGCAACCACCATCAAACGACACTGGCAAAAAAACAATGACAATCACAGAATGTTAAACAAAAGATTGATTGATTGATAGGGGTTTTACGCCGTACTTACGGTTATTTCACTTATATGACGGCGGGCCAGCACAACGGCTGAAGGAAACCACCTCTGACGTCACTGGCAACAAACAATGACAAGATACAAGACATCACCGGATATAACAGGACGCCACAACAGCTTCTTGTTGCCCCTTAGCTCTAAGAGTACCTGGGCAACACGAAGCTCCCTCCAACTGCCCGCCTTAACAAAAGACAGTGTGGACTTCACAGTGCATGACACCAGAAAAAAATCAGCTCTGTGTTTCTCCTTAGCTTGAGGAGCACAACCGGGATCAAGTTAACAGAAACCTTCTGTTAAACCCCTGCATTATGAATGATAAATTGTTTAATTTACACAAGTACAGCCTGGTTTTAGCTTACTATAAAACTGTGGGTAACTGGTAAAGCTCAGTGAAAGTCTTTTGTTTCTGCTCAAATTACTGCGAGTCTCAAATGTACATGTTAAATAATCATAGCTTATTCCCTCTCTATTTTTATGATAATAGTTTGTTTGTTTGTTTGATTGGGGTTTTACGCCATACTCAAGGTTATTTCACTTATATGACGGCGTGCCAGCCCAAT
>JAUELC010209789.1:0-10720 GCA_031471745.1 Cryptochiton stelleri | reverse complement strand
ATCAGCGTGAACTTAGATGTCTTTTGCTGCTGTTATTGTTTCAGTAACACGGTTGTTATCAGCGTGAACTTAGATGTATTTTGCTGCTGTTATTGTTTCAGTAACACGGTTGTTATCAGCGTGAACGTAGATGTGTTTTGCTACTGTTATTGTTTCAGTAACACGGGTGATTTGCTGCTTGTTATTAAACACCGTACAAAAGGTTTTTTGTTTGGTGTTTAATGTCGTATGTAATGGCATTTCACTCATATGACGACTGATTGTCAGCTTCTTACTCTGCCTTACTTAATACGGTGGAAACTGGGAGGAAACCACATAAAAAGCACCCCCGCGACAGCCGGAGTCACCTCGTCTGACTCCCTCATATACGGTCCACTGGGAGACTTGGACATGTGCGGTGGGTGGGAGATGCCATGGTGCTCTCTGAGCTAAGGTACAACACTCAGCCGACTTGCCGTGATGCCTGGCACTGTAAATGCCCTGTGCTTGGCTTGTATCGGGTCATTGTTCCTTAGCAGTGACGTCAAGGGTGGTTTCCTTCACCAAATTGGCAGGAGAAATAACCTTAAGAACGACATAACACCTCAATGAAACAAACAAAATACTGCCTAACGGGAATATCAGAACAGAACACATACTGGTCTTACTGTGACGTTTAAGTCTTTGTAAACCTAAAAAATATGGGACACAGACATTGTGTCGTTTATGAATCTTCTTATAAATAAATTATAGGTCTCTTTCCTCTTTTCCTAAACCAAATTGAGCGCTTCACTGAACACTTGTCTTCTGGTATGATCCATTAAACGGACACAAGCCATGCATATTAATGTTAGTGCAGCCTCGCTACAGTTGGTCATTCAACCTGTCTTTTTTAGCCTGCCGTGAGATTTGGCCGGACTTACATTAGGACGGATCCTGTAAAAGCTTGTCAAGTGATTTACCAGCTGCCAGCGGGACTCGTAGGATTTATTTCTGCTCTTTCTAACTGGTATCGCATGTATCTCTGTTGACTGTGACGCAGTTCAAGAATTGGATACATGTACGTATTCGCATATAGCGCTGGCTGCATAGTACCATTATGCATGTGACAGAATACAGAAACCTGGTCCACCAGTCGCTGCTCTGAGCCGTGTTGCAACTAAACGTCAAACGGAAAAGAAGCAACTCCATTCTTAGATCTTTATGAATCGGCCTCAATAAAAATGGTTCGGACTTATAAATCAAATGCGAGCTGTTGGTCTTGAAATATGGCTAAAGTTTTAGCGTTCCAGACAATGACATAACAAACGCTTTTTTGTCAATTGTTCTTAGTCCAAACATTTAATAGCTTGATGATCGAAATCTTATAAATGTTATTTCCTGGTGATTATTATTGAAATCCACAATTGAATCATTGGTTAATTGGTGTTTAACGCCGTACTCGAGGGTATTTCACTTATATGACTGCGGTGAATTCCAACAATAATTAGCCAGACTAACACAAACAGTAAATTGTGAAGTTTTTTTCACTGTTGGAAAATTAATGTTCCTCCAGTGCTAAGTAAAGTCAGAATGATTATGCTCGGAACATGCTACCCTCAGCCAGAGGGCTCCACAATTGAAGGTTAGAATGTCTTTAATATTGTGCCTTATACATTAGTCCCAAATAGCTTCGGTTCATAATCTCGAAAATAGAGTCTGTATTTTAACAGATTAGTTTGCCTCTCTCCATTTGACATTTAATTAACAACGGTTTTAATACTAAGTAATTGTGTTACCTATGTATAAAGATGATCGGCTTGGGGCTGTTTGTAGTCTCTTTTGACAGAGTGATAAATCTTGTGGATTTAATAATTATTTAACCTGATGGATATACTAAATTTACCTAAATGATGTTAACATTGCTATAGATATTGTTAAAATTGTGTCAAATCATAAACCTTAGACGAAACAATGAGCAACACCAGGCTTTAAAAGTGATTTAGTTTAATTAATTAATAATTAATTTAGAACAAAACACATACAAGATAACATTGTAAACTAAAGTTGGTCGAATGGCTTTCAGGGTGGTACACGTACGTGGCAGCATTGTTTATATCCAGTCATCCTTGACAGGGGTTGTTTTTCCTTCGGTCAAACGTTCTGCTCTGAAACCGGAGGATTGGTTTGTAGTTAAGAGTTCATGGGGCGGCGTCTCAAGGGTTGCTGTGTGGGTTTTTGGTGACGTTTTTGCTGGTTCCTCCATCTATTAATTATTATTTGTGTTATTCAAATCCAACTTCTGAATGCGCATCAGGACACTTATTCAACGAGGTTCAGTATATAACCAGAAGATCTACGTCCTAAGTTATGTTGGATTCTTTAATTAGGATCTTTTCTTGTTGATGAAATAGAGAATTCTCACGTGAGTGAACGAACAACTTTTACCACGAGCTATCCAATCAATCATCGTGTCCAGTAAGTTGTTGCTTTGTCTGAATTGCTTTTCCCTGAGCAATCCCACCTTATTTTAGTACTTCCATTTCCTGTCAACACCTTTTCTGTCAGGATAGGTTTGACTGGTTGATCATTAATAAGCGTCATGCTCACGACACCAAATAAAATGTTTTGTTGACGACAAGTACGTCACCAACGGTAACAAACGCTTTTAACTAGGTCATTTGATCTTATTTGGGGTTAGGTAATAATTGTATAGAGAAACGTTTTATTTGAAAAAAAATCTGTATACCGTTGTAGAAAAAAGACGATTTTTGTCATACTCCAAAGAATATTTTACGAATATAACAAATATAATCCTGATGGTGACAAAATAGAGTGTCGGTGCTAAGTAAAGACAGCATGACTACGATCAGAACATGCAACCCTTAGCTACAGGCTTTCAAATAAACTCATATTAACATGATCCTAGGTAATTTTTTTAAATTTTGTTACAGTTTAACTTCCCATATAATCTGTACAAAAAACCAATAAAGACAGTTTGAGGAGAGGAAATGTCCTTTTTTATTTCTATAAATATAGATATGGATCAAATAGATAAAACTCAATCTTGAAGGAATCTCACTCTTACTAATGTTTGATATAGGCCTATACTTTTTCAAACCATGTTATGTTTTTTACGTCAATATCTTTTTTAAGGCGTTGTAAAACTGTTTTATGGGCTTATTTTCTGCACATCATCTGAGAGCCAATAAACGAGCCTTTAGGCAAAATTTATCAGATAAATGTGAAACGTTCGTTTAACAGTATAGGCTTATAGCTTAAGGTAGTGGATATAGAGATTGTATATTGACCAATGAATTGCAGACGTTAGGCCGCGATAAAGGTATCGGATTTAGATAACTCTAGCTGTGTTAAAATGTTTTAAGATAGCACTTTGCTCAGTGAATACATGGACGTGATAAAAAAAAGATTTGCAGTAAAAGATAACAGAGGCATACAAATTAACAGTATCTTCGTTAAAATAATGCTTGTATCGTTAAGTTAGCGATCGTCAGCAGTATTTTTGTAATTGTGGGATAACACTCGCTTAGTTAGATCAGATACTACCTAAACAAATTGGGCAGAATGAGACCCTTACGGGAATAGTACCCACGTCCCTCCCAGCCAGGCTCCAAATCGCCAGCAGTAAATGACGACCACCCAGACCCCTCAGCCAACGGGTCTTCAACTTAGGCTCGATCGGTCGTGGGTTCTCTTCCCGAAAAAAATTCTGAACCATTATCTGTTCTAACTAAAATACTATATCTTTGTTTTTTTAGGTTAAAATTCTCCGAATAACAAAGGTTTTAATGCCATCAATTTCGTTTTGAATGTTTTCAATCGCTGGACAAACATTACAAGGTAACTTAATGTTACGGTTCGGCTTAAAATGCGGATACACTCCATTTTTCAGAACACGGACGTATGTTTCATCAAGTAAATGTGTGTTATCCCAAATATTGTCAGACGATCAACGTTTTAAAAGCAATGTATCCTGCATTTAATTTGGCTAGTTATTCAATTTCGTATCAACTGTAACTATATTAGTTAGCTAGGTATATGTCTGCTGCAGGGTGACCGCTTGTGGCTGTTGTTATTTCTAATTTATTTATTTGATTAAGTTCAAGTGTATGAGTTGCTGATCCGCATCGAGAAAAAATATTATTTATGGGCTCTTATTTTTGAAAGGGGAATGCGCAGATGCATTAGTACGAACCCATGCTGATGGCATAAGCGTTGATCACTAATAATATAGATCCGCGAACAGATAGAAATTACTTTTTTCAATTTTATTATCTTAGCCCCTGGGCGCCCTTACATCCCTACCGCTGACTCGCTATGATTTGCCTTTTGCACACACTCAAAAAATACACAAATCGTTAACATATCAGACAACATTGTGGTCTAATGCACGCTAATCTTTGTAAATCCTTGCATCATTGTTTATTAGTATTCTGAACGCATTCATATCTTTTATAATCTTACATTAACGGATCTTTAACCCTTTCAAAAAGGTATTTGTTTATTAATAAAAATACCACATTTTTTCTCTCGTCGGTATCTACATCGCTGAACCCTTATTTGATTTTTTTGGATACTGTTTTTTTAGCCGCGTATAAAACTCTAGGGCGAGATATGAAGACAAACACAATGATAAAGTAAACTTCAGGACTAAGGTTATTTACCATCAACGCAACAGTAAGTTAATTTCACCTATACATGTGTTTATTATTTATACATTTTGCTTTTTCTGAAACGATTTAATGTGAAATATTATTGACCAACAATAATATATGTAGGGAAAACGGATATTATTTTGTATTTTAGCAATCATTTCACGATAATAATAATGATTAAAATAATTTGAACACCCATAAGTGTTAGGATTCAATTAAATATTACTGTTTCTAATTAACAACAAAACTCTTTACGCAACAAGATATTTTTTTTTCTCGATTTCTATTTTAAAGTTGATGATATTGTCTACATTTTTATGTAGACTTACTTAACGAGCCATTTTATTTCACATTGTTCATGCGTTTGATCTTTTATTACACAACGATTTTGGACTGTTGATTGTTTTCTTCTTTGATCTCAATTCCATTACGAGTGCAATAATCTACCCTAGTTTGCAAAAAAAATGTGTCTTTTGAGCGATCTGCTGTCATATTCTCAGGGGAGAGTGGGGCATCTTGAACAGTTTTCTACATTTATGTAGGTAGATTTAACAAAAAAAACAATCGGAATATTAACATATAAGTAAGAAAGTTTACTTATTTTTGTATCTTTGCTCCTGATATGTAGATAATGTTAAACGCCTAACTGTATAAATGGTTCCAGTTGTCTTTTTGACAGGGTACCTTTATGAAATTATTTTAATAGGACTATTATCCACAAGTGAAGCTTCTTTTCTTTAAAAGCGATAACTTTCCAGTTCTGAGTGGTTGCTAAAAGTTGGTAAACTAAAGTGTGACACACCTTGATCCCCACAAAACAGTTGATATGGAACAGTATGTCAAATGCTATTTATATGTGTCAGACTGAAGATTCTATACATATTCTCAAATTTTCATTGAATGTATCCACCACGGCTGCTTCAACAAAGAATACTATATGCGACGAGTTAACGACTAAAGTTTTGCTTATAGTAGTAGTTTTGGAGGCATATTGTCAAAATACTCGAGGCCTCAACACATGTAAATAGGTTCTGACATTTGTTGGTGCACAGGTTTCTTTTTTATAAGCCCTTCAATTATGATAGAACTTATTATGTTATGGTCCTGTTCATATGTCTGTCTGTCCGTCTGTCCATGGTATCTCCTCTAACAGTTTGTGTCAGATTTGGAACATACTCAAGGTTTTATTAGAAGATGCATGCACACGGCCGCTTTTCGTCGATCTCATACAATTTCATATTTTTTTTATTTTTAGAAATACCCATTTAATATTTGAATAGTTTACTAAATATTGAGCTCGCATGCTCTAGATATCACAAGAAAAGGTGCGCATGTGCTCTTGTTAACGGCTGATCTGACATTTTATTTTTCTGGATTGATTATCTAAAAAGTCATCTCATCCTACATAATTAATACTTCATATTTGTGCTGATATATCTTAATTTAAGGTAATGTTCGCTGTTACCTTTTAAAAAGGCTATATCGGAGAATTCCCGCCAAAAAATGACTGCAAAGAATTCAAACAAATTCTATATATTGTTATGGAGTGTTTCAAGGTACTCGTGCTATTTTTTCGAAAATTCTTCAAAAGTTCTTTTGTGTACTCGATTCAGGGTCCGTAGGCCTACTGAAAAAAACAACGGGGTTTATAAACAACAAAAGTTGAGAGTGCTTTCTTTGTTCAGCTGAACACGAACTCAGACCCTTCTTCAAGACATTACTCAATGAGACCACACAATTTTTTAAAATTGTTAGATAGAATAGAAAATGTTCTTTTACATACTCTTCATGACTTTGTATTCAGAAAAGTACGACAAAGTTTTATATTGTTTGTTTGTTTGATTAGTTTTTAACGTCGTACTCAGGGTTGTTGCCCTTGTATGACGACGGATAATCTACTTCTTAATTTGCCTTACTAAATACGGTGGACAACCGCGAGGAATCCGCGTAAAAACCACCCCGCGACCGCCGGAGTCAGCTCGTGTGACTCCATCATATACCTCAGGTCCTCTGGGCGACGGTACATCGAAAAAGGATCTTAGATTTTAGATTTCGACCATGTCAAAATATAATATTATGAATTTTAGCGCTTGTTGAAATATTTGAACAATTATCCCTTGGAATAAATTTAAATAGCTCATATTTATCTAAACGGTGATACAATAAGGCCATATTTATCTTTTCATTGACGTTGATGTGTTAACTAATTTAAAATCCATTTTTAACAAGGAATTGTTCAAATTAGAGCAGCGTTAAGTGGTTCAAATACAGACTTTGTCAATGTATAAACATTAACGTTTGCATAGTTTCTAAAATAAGTTGGTCTCCATCACACATATCTTTGAGACAATTAAAGGTGTTTGTCACTTGCAGTTTCGTGAAGTAACGATCATTATTGACAAAGAAGTAAGATTTTTTAAGTTAATTGCATCAAAGTACATTTGTATCTGCGTAAATAACTTAATTTCTATGGGCCTGATTTAGATTCATTTCTCACTTTGCATGGGTCAAGTGTTTGAGTTTAAGGCAACTCGTTATCCACTCGTTGTGAATATACTTTGAATAAAGCAATGGAATTTTCATTCAGTTTCGATGAAGAAACTACTCAATGTATTTATGGTTATATCCTTTATTTCAAGGGACCCAGTTGAGCATTATTTGTCTTTAAGTTCTTGACATATATCGTAATATAATATAATATATGCCATGTTTTACGACCTTCCTACAATTATTGGCAGAGCAGTAAGACGTTTAGTTTCGAAAAATGAATAGTGCCAATTATTTTTATCTAAGGGCCAGGGTAACCATTAGGCTCCGTTTAAATGTTGGTATGGGTTTATAAATGACATGAGTTAAGGTTCTTGAAGTTCTAGTCAGTATTGAGAGAGATGAATGTAATAGTTTATTGTAAGGCCGAGTTCAAGGAGTTGTAAAAACAATCCGTGCACACCTCTCCTAACACATGGGACACAACATCAAAAGATGGACCAAGATCTCCAGTCTTCTACGGGATAAAATCATAAAAATACCATATAGACATTGACTGGTTGACGAAAATAACTGGTCTCGATCCACGAGGCATACCTTCTAGTTAAGCAACATATCGCCATCAAGACTTTGTCAACGGTCAAGATTACTTGATCAAAAGCCTCACTCAAGTATGTTATCCCTAATAAAACTGCTTTATTTTATCGTCTGTTCAATTGATTTATTGCAGATGAAGCCGCATTGTCTCCATTGGGCGTTGTTAATAATTGTCTTAGCAGGATGTTGGTATGCACCTGTTGATGGACAACAAAATAACACAACAACAAAACCACAACAATTACAACAACAACAACAAAATAGCACAACAATAAGGCCTCAACAACAACAACAACGACAACGCAACACAACAACAGGACAACAACTACAAGAACGACAACAAGAACGAAGGCGTCCAGGTGAGTTTTAGTTTTTGTAACTTCAATTGCAGCATGTAACGGTTACAATCAACGTGTGGTTAGTCTGCTGACTGCATGAAACATAAACAAAAGCATTTACTTTCAGAAAATCGAAATGATGAAGGTCTATTAAATGTCCTAAAGTTTACATCCTCCAGAACTTATTTTAAATATTGGCCTACCGCTCACAAAGGCACAGCAACACAAAAATAATTCATGTTATCCGTTGGTTCCAATTAAATTATAATATTTGGGGCGCCATTAACGACGCCAATGTCACTATTTGAAGTCACCATTGAGTTGTTTGTCAGTTGTGTGTTGGCTTTATTTGCATAGGCTTACTGGGTAGGCCTATATTAATACATGAAAGACTAAATTTAATTAAGTTGAAGGGATAACCGATTTTAAAGTATAAGAGAAACCGACACTTAACGTGACGACGTCAACGGGACGCCAACCCTAGGCTACTGCTCTGAATTACACGAAGGGTTGCTATTACAAACCCCAGTGTAACAAATGCCTACACTAACCGTTCTGACTGAAGTCATTTAGTTTGATAATTATTACTCTGACCTGTTTTATTACACTAAACGAAAGAATTCCTTGCATTAGTAAGTTTAGCAATGGCGGCTTTCACAAAATGAAAAACATGGTTGTCAAATCTGCCTTTATCAGACTTGAATTGTAAATGACAAATCAAAGAGAAACCCGCGAAATAAAATGTTCATTTGTCTACATAAGGCCTATTATCAATTATATTCGGGTTTCCCTTTCTAGACAACCGATTAGACGAAGCTGTGTCAAGGGCAACAGATGCGGACAAGTTGAAGGCCGCTGCTGGAGAGGAACTGAAAGTCGTCGAGAAGAAAATGGTGGAGTCTAAAGTGATAAAAGAATCAAAATTGTCCGAAGTCAATAAATTGAAACGGACAGTCGAGCGTTTGGAGAAGGAAAAGCTGGACGCTGAAAAAGATAAGAAGAAGGCTTATCGACTTGCTGATCAATTAGAAAAAGAAGAAGAGACGACGGCCCAGACAGTGATAAGATTGAAAGCAAGACTGGACGCTTTAGCTAAGATAGCTGCCTTCAAGGCTGATGAAGCTGCAAATGCTTGGGCTGCAGCCAATGCAGCCCAACAGAAAGCAGGTGGGAGGTATGACAGCTTGGTGGCGCAAGTCACAGCGGAAGCGGAAGCTGCCGAGGCTGCCGCACGTGATGCCACAGGTGACGTGAAAAAAATCGAGGAGGCATTTGCTAAAGCGGACAGAAACAAGACTATGACGTGGATCAGAGCATCTTCTGCCAACGAACAGCGAATTGTCAAAGAAGCTGTTTTTAAAGCAAAGTGTGAGGCATTAGCCAATACCAAGGCGGCTTTACAAAAGGCTTTGTTAGATTTGGAAGAATACGAGAAAACCCACATTTCCATGGAAAAAGAAATGAAGAAAGCTAAGGCAAAATTGGACTACTCTTACAACAACTCCGTAAAACTTTGGAAACAAGCAAATGGTAAGCTATTTTTTTTTTTATCTTTATTCATTGTACTCGCAGAGCAATGCACAGTGTAATATTGTTTTTCTGTACATCTTCCACGTCTGTCGAGCACTGACTTGCCACAGCCTAAATGACTTGCGCATGGTCCCTTTATTTCAACTCTAGTCAAAGTTATTTGACATGAAAACGAATATTACACATTCTACATGCGGGATTAAATGATAGCATATCAAGCGCGGTACTAAGGCTAAAAGAATGGCGAAGGTGATGGCATTGGCCTAGCAATTGCCCCAGGAAAGCGTACGCGTGAGTGAACTAAAACGGGCAGTAAAAAGTTTCTTAGGGCCCGTTCTCACGGTACGATTTGTCGCAAAAACTGTAGGGGATTTCTCTAATTTGTGGCGTTTTGATTGGATGAGTTTTTACTAGACCAATCAAAACGTTGCAAATCAGGGAAATCACCTACAATCGTTACTACAAATCGCACCGTGAGAATGCACCTTTACGCGACTAGCCGATTCTGTCAGAGGCCTACCACGCCACTCGATTGGTGTCTGGAAGTGTCACACTGCGCCGATTACACCCAACGACGTCATAAAATTATACTTACGACGTCATGCTTCTTTCGAAAGCGTTCCACTACGATTGAACATGTCCAACTTGTTCCGACGAGTCCCGACTGGATTCGACGGAAAGTCACACCAACCCGACCGCATCCAACTATTCGTCCAGTTGCGTCGCGTTGAACGTAGTCGGCTTGGTGTAACATGGGCTTTATACTACATAATAAGTAGGCCTTCGTGTTCTAGAGAGTCGCGTCAAATGTTAAGTCATTGTGATTGTAGGCCTACATTCTTTCTGACAATTTGAAAATAAAAAGTAACTTGAATGGTGATATTTTTTACTGATTGTTCACGCCAGTTTGTTAACAATGCACAACATTTTACAGTTGTGGTTGTTAATTTAATGTATTAACTAAATAAATCAATCTTCGCTTGCCAAAGGCTTTATTCCGAGTTAATCTCTAGTAAGCCCATGTTACACCAAGACGACTACGTTTAACGCGACCCAACTGGACGAGTAGTTGGATGCGGTTGGGTTGGCGTAACATGCCGTCGAATCTCGCCAGAACCAGTTGGACGTGTTCAA
>JAUELC010209678.1:0-10720 GCA_031471745.1 Cryptochiton stelleri | reverse complement strand
CTGACAAATCAGGATGATCCTTTCTCAAACATCAATGGTTGAGAGCTGACAAATCAGGATGATCCTTTCTCAAACATCAATGGTTGAGAGCTGACAAATCAGGATGATCCTTTCTCAAACATTAATGGTAGAGAGCTGACAAATCAGGATGATCCTTTCTCAAACATGCAATACTTATTTTGATATACTGAATGTACTTTTTAATTAAATATTTGTCACTTTGAGCAGCTCCTCATCACAAAGTAGACAGCCTAGCAGACAACCGTCGCATCAAAACAAACTGGCGAGTCAAAACAATGGGGGATAATTTGACGGGGAAAAATAAATGTCCTGTTCCACGGCAAGGACAGAAACGTGCAATGTAATGATTTTTTTTTTTTTTTTTTTTGAGGTTTTCTTCTCCATTAATTTTGTCAAACTGAATTCAGGCGATATATTCCCATATTTTTAAAACCAGATTAGGATACAGGCACTTTTTATCTAAACGGTTTAACATGAAGTGGTGGTCAAGACATTATCTGTAACTTAATATTTTAATTGAAGCTGGAAGTGGTTTTGTGAAATCAGAACAATTGAAATCAAATAGCTATAGGGTAGCTAAGGACATTGGTTTGGTGACATTGGGGCTGTATATGTTTCTGTTATAAATGTCGAACTTGTTTGCTTTATAAAGGTACTTTTGATGTTGTAGTACTCAAAGATTTTATAAATGAAGAAGATATTTATTTATGTCCGGGACCTCTGGCAAAGGCTAAGGGCAGCCAGTTCTGACTTGTCCTTACTTAGCACTGGAGGAACATTATTTTTCTGACAGAGTAAAGCTCTTCACATCTTATGGTTGTGGAAGAGTGGCTATTTACTGTTGGAGTACACCGCCATCATATTAGTGAAATACCCTTGAGCATCAATATTTGTGTCAGTGTTTGACATATAGAGAGATTGACTTAACTTAGAAGAGAATTTGTTTGTCGTTCTATAGCGAGCCTTTGTATAGCTCGGTCGGTAGAGTGTGGGCCTGTAACCCAAAGGATCCGTGTTCGAATCCCGGTGGAGACAAGCATTTTTTCCTTAATCTACTTCTATAACTATATAACAAAGGTAAATACTATGTGAAAAATGATAAATTTGCATTTAAAGAGATTTGCTATTGGCTTGTATTGTGTTGTATTAACAAAATAAAAATATTTATTTTTTTATCAGGGTAAAATTTACAGGAATGAGTATGGAAATATTGAATTATTTAAACCGTCAATGTTACCAGCTGGCACGGTTCATATAAGAAGTAAGTAAGATTAAATCTTTTATTTCATACATACAAACATGTTTACATAACGGATCCTTTCTGTATTTAACATACATTCTCTGGCGACCTACATGTATACCTATAAAGGACAATAGGTGTTAAAATATCAAAACCTTGTAACCTTTCCTGAACAGAGCAAAATTTTTAAAAATGAAAATCACTGAAGAAGTCAAATTTATTTTAAACTAATTCCTATATTCAGTCATTGTTCCGTAGTACAGTTAGGGCAGCTAACGTGTTGACTGTGACTCCAGCTGAGTTCAAAATGGCAATAGTACAGCCTTGCCTTGGTCACCCTCAAGGTTCTGTTTTTGTGATATCAATTCACTGTATTACTTTTTCATTTTACGGATTTCTAATTGTTCTCTGTCCCTGTTTTAGTTGACGGTTTAAAGAGGGTGGCTAAAAAGTTAGATATTGATTGCGTTCCTGCCATGGTGGGTTGGGATCACCATTCTGGCGGCGCTCACCCTGTGTGAGTATAACATTTCTCTTATTTAACATCTTTCATTAAATGGCCCTCTGATTAAGGGCAGTATGAGTAGTGTATATAGAGCAGAACTCTTAGCATCAAAAACGTACTCAATAAGTAGTGTTTCAAGGGCAATCGGAAGGTAGTTATCTCCCCTTGTTTTTGGTCATTTGTTACTTATGTAGTGGGCCAGTAGAGAGGTCAACATGCTCTTTCACATGGTAGTATTAAAATCACACGACCATGGTGGTGTTGGCCGGTACTTGTCGAGAAAGAGGTAAATTGTGCTCAAACACTCACAGCAATCCACGTTAAATAGTACAAATCTAGGCTTAAACACAAACACGCTACACTTCAAGGTTGTGATGTCACACGGATCGTGAATTGGCGAGATCTGGACCTGTACCTCCTATACATAATAAGGAAGGCTGCTGAGCACTACATTATAAGTAAGGCTGCTGCTCACTACAGAATAAGTAAGGGCAGCTCCTCCTGTAAAGGAGAAGGATGTATGAACTCTAGGAATGATTGTCCCCGGGATTGAATCGACTACACGACTGAGAGGGGTGTTAGTGCATAGTATGCATTGACTCGTAGGTTGAAATGACTAAGCACCGCTAAGCTATGTCTATAAATAGCCATGGAGAAGCCCTTACGTAAAGACTATGTCAAGACCGGGGTTACCTCCCTTTTGCCCTTGGACTGTTTGAAATCAACGTCGATAGAGATGTACTACACGCCCGCAGACCTTTGTAATTCGACATGAGGAGTGTTGTGGGGTTGGCTGGTTGTCTTCCCAGCATGCTTAGCGCGCGTAATCTTGCGAGACGTAGCGATACTTGGCGAGATGTGGCCTGTACCTCCTGTACATAATAAGGAAGGCTATACCGCAGTATAATACTAATGTTATATCTGGCAATATAACACATAAAACACTGCATTATACCATTATATCGGTCAATAGAACACATACAACACTACATTATACCGTTATAGCTGCCAATATATCATCCTAACAAAAAGTGCTACATTATCGGCGAGTTCAACATCGACCGTTTCAAAGTTGACTTTATATAATATTAGTTCGAAAGAAAGGATCTGAGTTGAAAGAAGTTTGTGAAAAAAATGTTTGATTGATGGTCGTTTAGGCCACTCCAATAAACTATTTCATGGTCGTTGTCATCTGTAAATGCAGAATTAGTATCGATATCATTCAGTTGCATGGGATGAAAACACATATTATCAAGTTGATCAAGCTCATAGTTAGCAGATGGAGTGTCGATATGAGTGGATGATGAAGAAATTAAGTCATCGGTGAAAAATGGAAGAGCAGATAGTGCATTAGGGAATGGAACGTTACTAGTAGAGTCAACCATTAGGAATATTAGATGAAATATCAATCATTGAATTATTGCTGGTGTCATTTTCAATATGTAAAAATATGCACATTAGCACAAACAAAATAAACATAATAGAATACTTTTAAAATGCAGTATTGGGAATGTTTTCCCAGTGAAATGCGCTAATCAAAATGGATTTTAAATAGTTAAATTCCAGTGCTGTTGTATGGTGGTCCAAAAACAACTTTTCGCGTTTTGTTTTAACTTACGGTGAAAAGTATTTCCACCTCGGTGATAATACCTGGGAAATACGCCGCGTGTGCTCATGCCACCGACTGGATTATAATCGCCGAGCCGTACGGCCGATCGATCGCTCGGGTCAAGCATGTTTGATATTTTCGGCCAAATTGTATTCACCAGCGATTGATCTTCCACAATGATCGCTCGTGTGCTCATGCAAGCGAGTATAATCGCGCCGATCAATAATGATAAACCAATGATACCTGGATACCCTATCACATGACACTAAAGATGGAAGCTTCCAATTATGAAATGTGGACGGGAAGCGAGGAACTGTTGTTTTGGGGTCGAAAAAAAATATCTGTATAATGCCAATATATTATATTAGCCAATATAATGCCAACATAGAGACCGCATAAAATATTAAATTAAATGTAGGCCTACTTGACAAGAATACTTATTAATTAATTAATAATTAATTGGAATTTATTTACAAAAGCTAATTTTGGGCGACCGTTTAACTTTAACTTAATGAGATGCGGCTATGTCATTTTGTGTTATTTAGTTTTTGTTATTGATTCTGTCGTCGCATTATCCACCTTTTCGAGCAATTTTTATTTTTCCCACCCGAATCTAAGTAAATATATCGCAGCAGCTGCTAATTTCTGTTTACTGGACCTCGGGGTATTGGACAAACTATGTGACTGTATGCTGGTGTTTCAGACAAAAACACTCCAAATCGGTGAGTCAGTCGCCAGGTGTGCGCGCTCCAATCGGGCGAAAATATTCGCGGACGAATTCACTGATGATCAGTCGCGGCGATCGATCGCCCGTGTGCCCGACAATAGGGCCTTACTGAAAAAACAATTAATACCTGTGGAGGCATAAAGTTCACATGAGTGAAACTGGTGTGATGCTACTAGAACCGAAATATACGTGTGTGTGTGTGTAGTGTGGTAGTATGCTTTTCATTAAGTACTACAAAACATTTGTGATTTCTATCGGTAAAATTAGTATTTCTCCATTAGAGTATATTCTGATAGAATTTGTGTATCGTAAACAAATCTTTTAATAAACATTGATGTGAACTGATATTGTCATATAATCAACATATTTATTATTCTTTGGAATAATGTAACCCATTTCCTGAACTACGGGATTGTGGAGAGATTAATGTATATGGCATGTAATATCAACCATATAAGTAATGTAATCACAATGACCAGAATGACTATTTTTATAATTAAGATAGTGCAAACAGTATATTATTTTATACAACATACCATTTGCACATCATATATTACACTATTCTTTAATATACACACATATGGTTATATTTCACAGCCAGCATCTATTTTATAGTGTTCTTGGTATTTGCCATGCAAATGAAACAAGCTTTGTTGTTTGAATGCTTCGAACGTCCCTCCATTTGGAACCACATCTTTCAAATGCTGGACTAAATTTGGAATATAATTTACTTGTCTCTTTTTATCTTCCAATCTTTCGCTTTTTCCCGGGCCTGAACTTCTGTTTGAACTTAGTATTCTTATGTTTTTCGTTAAAAACTTTTTATTATTATTTATTTTAAACAACAGACGCTCTTTTTCCATTGAGCTGATACGACAGGTTAATTAATTATGTGTACGTCATGTAACTGTCTAACCAAAATACGTGGCTATAATATAAGTAGTTGTTGCGTTGAAACTATCGTGTGGCCCTTATATTTACCAGTAACCGTTGGAAACCCAGGAGCATTCTCATCAGAAGTACAGCTTTCATCAATACACCACTGAAACACAAATATTCAATATAAGTTACCGGAAAGTCAAACAAGTTAAAACTTTAATGATTGATTCGCTTGCACGTATATAAATATTAAAATCAAATTAAAGCATTATAAAGTCACTGTGATCAGAAGAAATGTCATCCGTTGAATATCGTCAACAGGAGCTGCAACTATACTTACTTTAACTCGTGTCAATTGGTTGGAATAATCCTCTATGTTTTCCTGCTCTTGTCAAAAAGCATAATTCTCTGTGACAAAATATTTTATGATGTTTTAATTAAACCATTGCGACTTTATATTGTATAATTTAAAATATTGTATGGCTATTTGTACATTACGTTACTTGTACTTTACGACTATATATATTTACACAGGGCCCTGTGGAAAAACAGTGGAAACACTCAACAGTTTACCCTGTCTAACGATAGTTTAATAAATAAATAAATAAGTAAATAAATACATTATCCAGCAGGATTGTCTAAACTCTCTGTTGTTTAAACCAATTACATTCACACTTTTAGATATGCTTGGTAGCTGGAACAGCTTCCCCTTAAGATTCATGAAACAGGAAAACAATTACGTGTAGGAGCTGTCTCAGTTTGGCAAGAAAATGACTCGAAACAGTAGGATCTTTGTAAATGGTTTTACCTGTGATGTTCCGCAAGATGTTCCACGGCAAGGTTTTATCTGTCTGCAAACTGTTGTGCCAGGGACTGAACAGAACGCTCCTGAACAAACATCTTCATAGCTTTCGTTGTAGAATCCCTTTAACATAGTTATAGTGTTTATTAAAACGTAGATCAGTATTACGACGAGTTTACTACAAGGAACAAGGACAATGGACAAGCCATCACATATGTACCTCGATATATATGTGTCAAATATTGTGTGCTTGTTTTAGAACTTTATTCTAAAATGCCTGTTCTCTTAATTAAGATATCTGTAACGAAGAACATAGTCTATACTGACTACAAATTTAAATTGTCAAAAGGTAAAAGCGCATCCACAATTGACTTTTAAGTAACAAAGTTAATACAGTTTACGTTGATCATTCATCAGTTGCATTACAGCGCCGTGGCTGGTTTAAACATTTTAGCACTAGACCCTATAGCATATTGGACCATCTATGCAAATATCAAGCGTGATAAAATGAAGTATATACATGTAATACACTAAATGACTGTGTTTAAATTAGTCTTCATAATACATTATTTTGTTCAATTGACACATCGAACATTATTTTCCTTTTTTTATTTTTATGCTTCTCATATAACAAGTAGAATAACATATGTTGTCATTTACAATCGCGTATGAAACTAACGTAAAACGATATATTGCCACACGAAAATGATATAGCCTTGTGGATATGTCAATGTGTGTATCCATTCAGGTGCCACTTCCTCTGCCATTCATTCAGACACGACGCCGCACGAGATTACGATCCTTACACACTTTAGAACATATCAAATATATCTTATAGTAATTGGAATCCCGTTACAAAGACAGCTTTTCGATTAAATTTATGCTGAATATCAATTAGAATTTCATATTTCAATTCGACATCAAGGTCCTGGGGATAAGATAACCACATGTGAACCAGGTGGATAGCTGAATAGACGTATATTTGAGACAATTTGGTCGGTTTACAAGTTTCTTTTGTTAAAGATATGACACATTGATACGACCTTGCCAAAGCGACAAGTACTAGGAAACATAATTACTCTAATTGTGTCTCGCCTCTGCCGGAATATCATGATACACAGCTGTAAAAAGACATTTCCTTTTGAGCAATGGCTCAAATTCTTGGTTGTCTGTTAGAGCGGTGATATTAAATTTCTGCCTTACTTCGTTAAATAAAAGTTCCATGTCTTCCATATCGTCTTTCATTGTGCGGGTTATGTATAGAGGGATATGGCGCCATGACTTGGTCGCGACCTTTGTTTGGGCAATAACTCAAGATAGGAGAGTTACCTCCTCTTTGTTTGGCCAGGAATATGGTGCAAGCCAGGCATGGACTCACCTTGTAACGTGAAGATAAATGCCCTGTGCCTTCTTACCATGCAGCTTACATCGATTGTGGTCGATAAATGAAGCTATACTTTTATGGGTTATATTGTTGTTGAACATTATCACTTGTGTGATGTAGTGTATGTGTGATCATCGATGGCAAATGTATACTGTTCTCACCATATACGCACTTGAAAAAGTACATTGGAAAGACACAACCATATATGTCACAAAATAATATTTGACGGAAATAAGAAACAACTGGAGAAAAAACAGCCGTAACACGAGTTAAAACTAGCATTGAAAATCAATACGTGGGATGAGGGAGATAACTTATAAGTACAAAATTGATCCAGTTTCTTGGAGACTTACTCGGCAAAAATAGGATCCGCTACCCAAAGCAAACGCACACTGTTCTTCAATGCTGTAGAATTGACCCGCCGGTAAACTGGGCAGATTATCAGCTGAATCCGGTTCAGGCTTTTGTTCCAAAAGACAATTTGATCCTCTTCTGTGAATAAAAGTTACCACCGATCAAACAGTGTTGTAATACATGTATGCTGGTGTCACTTGTATCGACACACTGTAAAATAAAGATGTCTTTTTTCTGTCTTTGCAACCAAATATTTGTAAATTTAAACCGACTAAAACAAAAGGTTTTTTCCCTGTGGGTAAAAATTGATCATGAATGTCAAGTCACAACTGAGTTTGCTTTTGAGTAAGGTAAGATGTTGACAGTACATCAATGTAGTATTCTTAGAATCAATCAGCATCATGGTGAACTTTGTAAGTGTAGTTACATTTTTAGATAACAGTATTTATGCTAGGATTTTGATAAAAGAAAGCAGATCTTTTCATACGTAACACTTCAGTTAAAACAGTTCAGTTAATTTAATATGTGTGCTATGTTGTACATATTAAAGAATAGATATACACATTACTTGTATATACATGTCTAACAGATTGAACTCGAGATTTGTATAGCTTTGTAAATTAAAGATTACTGTGAACTACGATCACTCATATAGACAACGGAAACTCAGGGATGCCAGGCGGACTTCACTTGCTTCCAAACATGACCCCAGGAAATCCAAAATATCCTACACTCCCAAGACGACCATGTCCCCTACATTCAGTGAAGTTGTTTAATCAGCAAGCGTTGACAACATAGTGTGCAGTGTACTAGAGAAAGCACACACATCTATTACGTTATAATTTTACTTTCCACTGATTGGAAATCTTGCGTTGTTTAGTGTTTAATCTGTTAGAACTATACCAAGAAATTTCTGCTCACAAGCTACATCAAATATGCCCATTATCAGTACACTGATCAATGGAACTTTGAAGTAGAGATTGTATCAAGCGCGAAACACCACTAGATGCATGTTCTGTTTTTAATTAGAACTTAAGACTGGTTCGCCATTTCTGTTCATAAAGTATGCTCGCCGTAATTGTCTTTTAATTTAAAATTCAGTTCGTTTTTGAATATATGATTGTCTAAGCTACATGTAAATTGTATAAGTGTTCCAAATATAGAAAAATATTAAGCTGCTAAAAATTTAAATAAATATGTATAAATTCACAAAATCAAAATGTATAGCAAGCTACAAGCAGTAGTCTATACAGGTTCTACGAGGCGCTGATTTTATTTATTAGGTTACGTAGCTTCCGGACACAAAATCGTTTTGAAATGTTGTAGACTTACGCGTCCAATTCGGCCAAATATGTTTGAAAAGAATCAAGAGAGCATGGAGAAAACAGCCAAGAATTCCAAAAAGAAAGGGTTTCTGTCGAGGCTGACGGTGACATGATGAAATTATCTCCAGGATTACAACTGTTCCCGGCTCCATCGTGATTAGCACTTAGCCTGTGAATGTAAAATGGTGGACAGTTTCAATAATGACAAGGAAGGAAAATCGTTTTCAATTTCCATTAAATCCCAAAGTCGATATTTAATCACAATAAGATGATACGAGCGATGAATGATACTTTCTGACCCTAGCGTATAAAGACTTGACATTTTGACAATATATTGATCTATTATTCAACATAGTCTGTTTCTACATCGATATACTTCTGCTAACGATATTGAATCGGTTCTATCTCACTTTTATAGAAGTCCTTGCCATGGCAGACAAAAACATCTTCCACGACTGATATAACGCCATTATCTAACCGAAAATGAGTACCAGCTAGATCCTTTTCCAAGTTTGGAACTGATGGAAGTCTGATGGTGCTAATTTGGGACAGTAAGGTGGGTGATTTATAAGTTCAAAGCCACAATCAATGATTGTAGTCTTGGAATGACTGATGTATTTACTGGAGCTTGTCTTGGTGAAAAAAGAAATCCGTACCCGGATTTCCACGTCATTTTGTCTAAATGTTTTCTCGAAATATGTTTAGGAAAAGGGGCATAATGTACCCCAACAATTGTCGGTCCCTTTTAAAAGTTGCACACTGTTATGATTCCATCGGCATCCAAGAAAAAGGAGGCCCTTATATTTCCAGTGGAAGGAACAGCTTTTTTCTTCTTCGGCGAAAGTAGCCACAGCGACTGCTATTTGGACCCAGGTTGGAAATGATGCAACCATGTGTCATCCATAATCACAAATAGTCGCAAGAAATTTCCAGAATCGCCTCTAAGAAGTTGATATGCTTCCGGGTCATGTTGTACCTGGTCCGATTTCTGATCGTGTGTCATGGAACCCAACGGACTCAAAGCTTCTTCATTTGTCGATATTCAGTGATGATGGAATGGATCCTTTCATGGGAAATGCCTTCAGTGTCAGCATTATGTCGCCCTGTGATCTGTAGGTCACTCATCATCAGATTGCTGGTTCCATGGTCTTATATATTCCATTGATAGTCATACTGAAGAATAACACCCATGTTTGACTCATATGCACAGTCCAGAACGTATCATTCACCCCTCGTATTTTAGACGCAATTTATCCATTGTGTAAACATATTAGTTTAGAAGAACTATATTGTCACTGAAGCATATGAACAGCATATTCAGTGTGCGCCATGTGAAAAACAGCACAACAAATGCATATAAAGACGGAGCTCATGCAAGGCCACGACAAGGAAAGTATATACAGAATATTCACTAATGTCTAACTCTAGCTGACGATACATGTTGTGATGATTGTTTATTTTACTTACTCATGCCCAAGTACATGGGAGGTAATTTCAACGGCACTGAAATACGGTAGGTCCTCGCTGATGGAAACGCTGTAGTTCGTGCATAGTCGACTCATGTACGAAAGTCCTACAGATAATAGGAGAGAAGTTCAGATTTTTACAAAGTTGACAGGTTCCATATATATGGTACCAAGATTTTCAAGACTATACTAGGAAGCTGAAGTTAGCTCCATATTCGACATTCGACTTTCGACTTTCGGGATACCTGACATTCGACTTTCGAATTACGGGATACCTGACATTCGACTTTCGAATTACGGGATACCTGACATTCGACTTTCGAATCACGGGATACCTGATATCCGACTTTCGAAATACGGGATACCCGACATTCGACTTTCGAATTACGTGATACCTGACATTCGTCT
>JAUELC010209567.1:0-10721 GCA_031471745.1 Cryptochiton stelleri | reverse complement strand
TGTAAAAGTTATCGAAATGTGTTTTTAAAAGAATAAAACAATAAACAGTGCACAGTGGGAACAGAAATAATTTGTATAGTATTATTTGCACTAATCACAAATTGTCTCCCTTGTACTATTTTGGCGCGACGATGGCCTGGGTATATATTAGAGTCGATATCTCGACGTAGGCAGTAGGATAGATTCTATTTTAGATTGAGGGGGGCAGTGGCCTCGTTTTGGAGTTCAATAACTCGTTCAAAATGCCTAATCGTTACAAACAACGTCAATAACGATAGTTAATTAGTTTGACCGTTTTATACAAATGGTCGTGTGTATGTATACAACATTTGTGAGGTGTCGCAGAAGATAAGAGAATAATGTTTAGGATGTACTGACGGAAAGTCCTTCTAATTTTTACACTTCCCGTTGAAAATATATCGACAGGAATTAAATCGATTTTTATTTTATTTTCTTAAACAATTTAATACATATATGGATTACAACTTATTGTTTATTATAATTGCGACGTTTCGATGTGACGTGGTTACTAACACCCTTCTCAAGAATTTGCTAAAGGACAGCCTACATGTAAGCTTTAGACCATTGCTTTCTTTAAGTAGCCCATGCAGGTCTTGACTTTATAACTGCTCTTAACTTTAAGTAAACATACATTAGATAATAGACCAGTGGTATGATTAGTCTTAGCTCTGTTCAGCTAGTATACCTCCTATATAGCAATGTAGTTCTGATGTCCGACATCAATCTGCTTCGCTCGATCAATACTAGCCGAGTGTTATTGATAGGATCAGTGTAGTAAAGTTAGTCCACCTACCAGTATAAAACTTTCAATTCTGTGTAACAAAGATGCGAACGACATTCAGAAATAGGGTGACATAACTAAGAAAGTAACAAAGATTTGAAGGACATTTTTTCAGAAACGGGGTAACATACTTAATAAAGTAACAAAGATTTGAACGACATTCAGAAATAGGGTAACATAACTAATAAAGTAACAAAGATTTGAACGACATTCAGAAGCGGGTAACATAACTAAGAAAATAACAAAGATTCGAACGACATTCAGAAGGGGGTAACATAACTAAGAAAGTAACAAAGATTCGAACGAAATTCAGAAGCGGGTAACATAACTAAGAAAGCAACACAGATTTAAACGACATTCAGAAGCCGGGTAACATAACTAAGAAAGTAACAAAGATTTGAACGGCATACCGAAGCAGGGTAACATAACTAAGAAAGTAACAAAGATGTGAACGACATTATGAAGATGGGTAAAAAAAACAAAGAAAGCAAAAATTATTTAGAGGCAGGGTAACATATTCTAAACCTCTGCGGGTTACGTGACGTGTGCAGATTTTCAGATCATATTTCAGTATGTTTTCCGTCCTAAAATAAAGTCAAACGGTCGCCACAAAGCACAACACTTTTTTCACGTGAGTAGAATGACGTTTTAGGAAAACGTTCATAAAACATGACGTCACAATAAGATACTTCATTGGCGGAGTAGCGAAGATGACGAAAAATGTTCCGTGCCATCATGTTTTTGACGTAATAACGGCATATTGTCAGAAAAAGTCCTGCAGCTGTTCTGTAAACGTAGAAATGTTCTAAAAAAGGAAACATTGTTTGTGACAATCTACAGTATTCTCGGGGCGATGTCGGAACAGCCATTTAAATCAATTAGAATCGTGGTTATTTCTTGTTTTATCGGCTTAGAATGGTGTTTAAGACCTACGTATCGGTCATAATTGTGTGACATAGTTTTGACACCACGTCAAAACCCTCGACGCCTGCGGCGGCTCGGGTTTTGACGGTATAAAAATGACATCAGAGGTCTTTGTCACGCAACTATGACCTCTCTGTCGGTGTTAAATAAAACCCCTAACTATAGTATGGTCATAGTATGGTCAGCATAACGAAATAATTAGTTATAGCTTAATAACTATCTTTACCCCTAAATCTATTATAGACAGATGCAGCGTTATTCTTAATAATCATCATTCACTGTATGTCATAATTACGACCATAATAACACGATAATATGTCATAGCCCAGTACTCCAACAGTCAATAGCCATACTAACACAAACCATAAAATGTGTAGTGTTTTGCTCCGTTGGAAAATTAATATTCCTACAGTGTTAAATTAGGACAGTATGACTATGCTCGAACCATGCTGTCCTTAGCCAGAGGGCTATATCACTTCTGTGTGGTTAAACGAAAAGTCGCGTGTATCGCGAGAGATTGTTCACATGGGATGGCTCGAGTTACACAGGTGAACAATTTACGCAATAAGAAGATTGCATACGTAATTTACATATATTGCACAGAGTACATACTAAAAGGTCTGTCTCATTCTGTCTGTATATCACTACAATTAGAGACAACTATAATACCATATGTACTTTGTTGTAAATCCTCGGATTGGATAATCTGTCCATGGTGAGATGATATCCGTATCGGGTATTGCCTACATTTCCCGTGATACTGTGCTCATTGCTGCCAATAAGAAATCCTTCATATGAGCCTGATATCTGAGAGACCAGTTTAAATGCAGCGATTCGGATGTCTGCTGCTGACAATTGTGTAACCTTCCCAATAAAAGCACTTGATATATTTTCTTGTTGACTTGAATATAACCAATTGGAAGATGATACTATTTTAATATAAGATATTTGTTATCTGTTCGTTGAAAGTGATTGTTATATTCCTTTAGAATAATGGTTATCAGCTCTATGTCAAGAGAGTTATATCACCATCTGCATGCCACATGCTTCTTTGTTAATATCGATATGTAACTTAACATATGGTCGTCTGTGGATTCCGTACATATAGACCGTAGGGTTAGGGTTAGTGTAGCCGCATAACTGATATTCCATACATGGCATTTGCACGGAATCAACAAACGTTCCAATGTTCCAGTGTCGGAATTATTTATGTTTGTAACATGTACGGTGCTGGAAAAGCAATAAGCTGTTAAGTGATATATTATTGAACAATAAACCAATTGTAACTGTAGTATGTAATCTGGAATATGTAGGCAGTTTGCTAAAAAGTTAAAAAAAACCATATCATATAAAAGCTTCATAGTCCGTCTTAGAAAATGTTACCTGTTAAACTGCCTGACGTCTTATTCGTTTTACTGTGTTGTAATGGAAACTATCAGTGCAATGTATTTCTGATGTCATTTATATGAAATGAAGATATCCAAAATAAAGTTTACCATCTATTCGTCAGTTTGTTAGGTCTGTGTACTTTCCAATGTGTCTACAATTATCAGGTATTGTAGCCTGTTATGTCCCGGTTTATTTGGGTTACTACGTAAAGTGTTGAATGCTTAAGACAACACCAAATGACAAATGGCGGCAATGTCTGCCAGTCACTATGCGAGTCTATATACCACCAAAGGGCTGCCTAATCGGAATATTGATATCTGAGACACAATGCACGACCCGACCTGGCCAGACAGACCCGTCACCATACGTATCCCTTCGCATACTACAATGAGGTAGAAACAACCAGGTTGTATTATGCGAAAGACTAGCTGTGGTACTCCAGCAATCAGACCTGAGCGGTATGGGAAGCGTCAATCTCCGATAAAAAGGAAAACTTTGAAAACAAGTCCAAGGATATTCCCCTTTTCTTCTCCCAAATATTGATTCCTACGTAAACGTAAACCTAGCGGAGAGCTCTTCCCACCACCAAATTCCCCAGATTTTAAATCCAGCGTGAGCTTTCCGACCACAAAGTTTTGAAGCAAGAAGCGACCGTTTTCATCGCCATCTTTGAAATGGACTACATTTTTGTTTATCCTGGAATATTCTGCTGCCCAAGCGAAACTAACCTGTCAAACTTTAACATGGTACGATGTAGGCTTGTGATTTGACATGTTAGTTGGCCGGTGTAGCAGAATATTCAGGATAAAATATTACCAACATCCACAATGATGATGTTCTTCATGTAGAATTAATGTATTATACCGTATCTAGCGAAGACAGGCTAACAAGGGTAGGTACGAATATGAAGAAAAATTGCCTTAGAACATACATGCACACTGAATTAGATTTTAATTCAGTCATACCAATCTCCTGATATGGTACACACATCGGCCACTTTACTGTTAATCCGTGTTACCTGTATGATAATGAAATCAGATTGACTGTACATTGAATATTTTACGAGTATGAAACAATCGAAATTTTGCAGTTGTAGTCTTATTTTGGCATCAAAATGCATTAGTGGACGGATTAGAGAAATAAAAATTATACTAAACACTTTTGAGCATATCTGACGGCTAAATTGTTCATATAAAGGATTAAAATTCAAATCGATAATTATTTTCAAAAAGGCAAAAAAGAAAAATTGCCATTATTAATTTTATTTTTTAAATATTATTAAATAGTCAATTTTTTTTGGAATTTTTTTACCGACCAGTCAATCCTTCTTCCGTGTATCGATCTATCAAAATTCATTGAGGTAGCTCGTGCGGTTTTATAATGGTGTCCTAAATACAAATTTACGTACGCTCAACATTATGGTAAAAGGAGACATTTATTTAGGGTATTTCCGATATCATTACCTTTCAACAAATATTAAACCTATGAAATTACAACTCGCCATAAAAGCAAAACGGCTGCTTCCAGGCAAAAAATGCATGGGAGACAAACTTAAAGAAGAGATAATGCTCGTTGTACTGGTGTTGGTTTTATTCTTGTAACTTTTTTATTAATTAAAGTTACAGCATTTTAAACTGACGCAAACGATTCCGGGTTTTCCGTGTAGATATATTTCTCCATAATTCATTGGATCTAAGTAGATATATTCCAAGTTTTAGTTTACTCGCTTAAAACGTCTTGCAGCAGGAGATGTTATAAGAATTACCGTTATTTACATGGATCTATGACAATTGCATCTAATGATTGTGAAATCATGAAATCTTCTACCAATAAGAGTAAGAGCATATGTGATATGTTACACTGATATTTATGATACAGGAGGCTTCGGGAATTCTGAGTTCTATGGGTGAGGGATTTCTGCCATCGACGATACCATCTCACAGACAGGTAGGCCCCACGGGGGTTTTGGGTCAAGTCATTAGGCATATTACATCTCGATGACAACCATATAATTGGTCATAACTGTGGAGTATAATTATGGACATTAAATTACCGAACTATTGTTACGTGGATACATGACAACGGGTTACGGTATTGCTCATTTAGATTCTGATGCAATACCCCAGTTTTCTTAAAACCATTGTCTAATATTCGGCCTAACATATAGTGATAAAGATTGAAGCAGAGACGACATGACATATGACGATGTCATGGAGACAAGCAATTGTATACCGAAAAGCTAATTACTAGTCGATATAGCATTCATCACATTCACATCATGTGACGATGTTGTTGATGAGTTCTAATAGAGACTTGATTCATTTGTAATTAATTGGTCACGAAATATTGACGTAAAACGTTGAAATATAATAATAAATATATACCACAAATATCAGATTTCAGATTTGTATCATTGTATAGACATGTGTAGAGAACAGCTCGTGCGGACTCACTTTACCACGCCTGACAGTTCATTTTGCAAATCTGAACTGTACGGTACTTTACCGGGACAAGCCGTTCGCAGGTGTGGTTTTTACCTTTTCCTCAACGGACAGAGCTTGTTGAATAAGCAGTGTAGCGGTTGTTTCACCAGAAGACTGGAATAATATACCAGAGTTTGCGAGAGCAACACAAAACGACGAGACGTTTCGTAAACTTATACTGGTACTGTAAAATTGAGGTTTGGCGTCTATATGTAAAACGGAGATCTGAAAGCGCCATTTTTGTCTATCGTGGAATATTGAAATAGAACTTCAAGCCAATCTAGACCATTCTTCTACACAACAGTTTGCTTTGCGACAATATAATCAAACAGATATGTGTGGTCGCAGAACTGTTAAGCCCAACTTTGTGTACTAATATAGACATAATTGTTGGATCATGTTACAATAAACATTCTGAACATGTCGAAGCTAGATGGTGTGTAGTGGGAGAATTGCATTTCCATTTAAACGCGTTACGGAGCTGATAAGCGAGGCTCTGTTGGATTGCAGGATTATTTTTGAAAATGTCCAACCTACATGTTGTATGCCAAGACGAATATGTTTATCTACATATGTTTCAAGCTTGGATCTATCTACCAATGCTGGCTGACTGTGTCGTTGCTCTTTGTGAATTTTACTTTTAAACATGACTATGTTAAGCGGGGACTCTCTTAGCAATGCTTCGTTGGAAAACGAAAGCACCGTATCACCAAAAGCCATACCAGCGGCTATATATTACTGTCTCGCTTCTTTTGTGGCATTAGTTGGGAACTTTCTAGTTATTTTGACAGTATACAAACGATACTCGCTTCATAAAATATCTTATTACCTGGTAGCAAATTTGGCTGTCAAGGATTTCTGTTATGCCTTATTGACTCCTACACTTCCTATTCCGGGGCAGCTGTTAGGTAGATGGATTTTCGGTAATCGCATGTGCATCTTCTTTGGTGTCGTTACAACTTGGTTATCGTTTACTGAATTATTAATACTGGTTGCGCTGAGTTTGGATAGATATATCGCATGCATTTATCCGCTTCGATATCACCAGTTGGTTTCTACTAAGAGATGTATACTGATGCTAGTCTTCTGCTGGATGTACTCGCTCGCCTGGTCTTTAACTCCTCTGATTGGTTTTGGTGAATATGTGATGTCTGAAAACTTGAAGTTTTGTGAAATAAACTGGTCCCCTAAAACGATTATGATTGTTTATGTGAACGTCGCAGGCGCTTTATTGTTCTTCCCAGCAACTTTTACCATCAGCATGTGTTATGTGAAGATCTACCAAGCATCAAAGAAATTACGTATGCCACCTGCTCCGGTACCGGGAGGTAATTCGGGAACCGTAACGAAACACCATAGATTTGGCAGGAGGCGAAACAAAGCTACCATTACTGTAGGTTTAATCACTGGCATTTACTATTTTTGTTGGCTCCCTTACGTCGGTGTCCGGATGTACCGGTTGTTTGTACCGAATACTAAGGGTAAAGCAGCAGTTGTCGTGCTAGATACTCTTACATTGTACACGTTTAGTATTGCCAATTTTATAAACCCTATTATTTATGGAGTTTACAATACCGAATTTAGAACGGAGCTTAGGAAACTCTTTAAGAGATAAGTTAGCAGAATTTACTGTTCTGTAAGGAATAAACTTTAAAAAGTCTTACACAGTCTTTTTTTGTTCAAATGATTAACTGTGGCTGGAAAGACAACAGGACCAGAAACAGGTTTATAAGCTCTAGGATACTACCCCTAGTCTGGAGTAATCTAGGCTACCCTTGTATTATTGTGGATTTTGCAACTATTTCCACGTGATAAGTATGATAACCACGCATATATTTACAAAGCAAAGGACTTCAAGATTCAAAATATAATACTTTATTATATCTCAATTTATTTTATAATTGCAAAAATGAGGAAAACCGAGAAATAATTTTAAGAAATTGCCCTTACATGCTAACTGCTATTTTTCTTAGATGATTATAGATTTTTTTAATCTTTCCTTACGTCTTGGTAGATATGCATTTAAACTGAAATACAGTCATACGTTTTTTTTCAAATTCAAGTTACTTTTTGTATAATTGATGAAAAATATCATACGCTGCCATAAAAAAAAAACATTCATTGAATTGTAACTTTAAAACGAAAATGAGTATGAAAATAGTGTGACAGTATTTTAAATAATGGTCTATAGATCATGTATGCCAAATTTCACAGATTTAGTACAAATAGTTTACGAGAAGTAAAGGATTTTAATTTTAAAAATGAGGAAAAATGAAAGCAGAGAAAACAGCAAAAACGTAGGCGAGTGACTGAAGTGCATAGTTTTTTTTTAAAAATCTTTTCCGTAAATTTAATATATAACATGTTTTGTTTATAATTCACCGAAAGGGCGAAATAAAGTTCTATATATTTCTTGCATTTTGTAAATTATTCTGCAGGGGGTAATTGTTGTTGCAATAAAATGTTAGTTGTAAAGCCTTGGATCAATACACACTTAAAACACGTCTGCCCCTATCACAAAAGTCATCTGTGTAATACATCTCTCGCTTTTGTCAATCTGTCAACTGATCAATTCGATTTCACACCCCCAACAGCCAAGTTTGCTTTTTGTGGATTGGCTTGTGCAGCAGGTAGTTAGCCTAGGTGAGATAATCCCTTTGATCATTTCTGCCGACTCTTGTAGCTAATCTTTGAGACACATATTTTAAACTTTAAATCTAAAAATAACATACTTAAGAACTGAAGTTTTTGCATTATCAAGATTAAAATTCGAAGTTTTACAGAAAGTCAATAACCAAAAAATGTCAAATTTTTACCCCTGACTAGCGGTAGTATCCTTAAACCAGTCGAGGCATTTCTTCGGCCAGTACAGTGTCAACCATATTTCAGGTAATTGATCTACGATGTCAAGTCACCTTCATTCGGTATTTTTGTGAAAAGCGATCATGCATTATGATATAAAGTAATATGTTTTACTGTTACAAAGATTGATTGATTGATTGGTTGATTGATTGGTTGATTGATTGATTGAGTGATTGGTTGATTGGTTGATTGATTGATTGATTGATTGATTGATTGATTGGTTGATTGGTTGATTGGTTGATTCATTGATTGCGCTGTGCCGCACTAACTCAACCATAAAATGTGAAGTTGTTTTGCTCTAAAATATCATGTTTTTGTTGGTGCATAGTAAAGACAGCATGGCGGTGATCGGAACATGCTACCGTTCACCAGAGGGTTTGTTACTATGGAAACTACCATTAAGTGATTGCTTGGAAGTTCTCCTTGAAGCTATAGATCCCGTAGAAGATTAAACTTCATCTGTATCCCATCTATTAGGATCACTGTTGCAAACTGGTGAAATTCATCCTTTTTAATACACAGATATTCACACAAACAATTAACGTTCTTAATAACGTTTAGGAGATTTAAAAATGGCCTTTCCTTGTAAGGGAATTTGGGTCGTTCTAGCATGAGCCTTCGTTACTCAGTCGGTAGAGCGTTCGCCCGGCTAGCCCAATGTCCCGGGTTCTTATCCCCGGTGGAGACACACAGGTTTGTCTTTCGCTACAGTCATAGAAAAGTATTATAACATTATGGAAGATAGCGCCATTTTAATGTATGCTTTGGATACACAAACAGTCAGCCAGCTAATGGTATTTAACTGTCAGTTCATATTACGAAGATGGCCAAGTCTATTCCATTAGGATACGCAAACAGCTTACATGTTGGTCAACGCTGAGCATTTAGAGCATTTGTAATGAACCCATATGTTTCAAGCTTAAAAATCCATAACAACTGTCAACAAATGAGTTGGTTTATTTATTGGAACCCATTCATGAAGTAAGCGTTGAACCGTTTAGTCTCTGTAGGCGACATAATACATTTACATGCAGCTTCTCTACAGTACAGACTAGAACTAACTTAACCTTTAACGCGACTGGAACAAAAACAAAAACTCTCCTAGGAGAGGCACGAATCGCGCGAGTCCGCGCTCTGACGCGTCTCAGTCGCGTTGAAATAAAAACAAAATCTCATCTGTACGTTTTTGCAAACACGTGGTGACGAAAGTAGGTACGTACACTATCAAGGCGTGACGCGCCACATTTTATTTCATACGCGTCGACAGATATTTTTGACGCGATTTAGGAAGACCTTTAATGTTTGGCAAGTGACATGCTCGACGCGATCGAAACAGAGTCCGACTAGCTGGTTATTTCGGTACACGCGTTTAATTGTAAAATAGGCGAGTGTTGCTAGTTTCACGATCGCGTCTGTCGTTGAAAGAAACGGCAGAGCAGACGCATCTGTGAGTCGCGCTAACCGGCGATTATTTGCTGCGTCAGAATTCGGCGCGTTTTCGGTGCGTGCAGACGTTAAGTTAGTTCTAGTCTGTGCTGTAGTTATACTCTAAAATATGACTTCATAATTTTCTGTTCCGAAATCTGCCCTTACTTGTTATGATGGACGAATGCTTTGTTCTTGGTAGTGCTAAAGACAACCGCATTTTTATTTTAGAGGTTTCTTTAGTTAATGTGTCAACCAACGACAAAGATGTATTGATGTCATCTGATTTTTTTTTTTTTTGCGAGTTGCTTTATAACCAATTTCACGTCTAGAATAAAGCTTGTTTGTAATTTTTGCTTTATATTCAAGTTCGCCTCTACAACATAGTTTGTTTGTGACTACGTTTTATAACCATGGTCATGTCTAGAATTTACCTTGATTGTAACTTTGATTATAATCATGTTCGCGTCTAGAATATAGCTTGTTTGTGACTTTGCTTTATAATCATGTTCGCGGCTAGAATATAGCTTGTTTGTGACTTTGCTTGATAACCAAATCGACGCATTGAACATAGCTTCCTGGGGATTTTGCTTTATAACCATACTCATGCTATATCTTATTCATGTATAGAACATAGTTCGTTGGTGATTCGCTTTATAACCATATTCACGTTAAGAATATAGTTATTTGGTGAATTTACTTAAAAAACCATGTTCACGTCAAGAATATAGTTTGTTTGTCAATTTGCTTTATAACTATATTCACGTCAAGAAATAGAGAATATTTGTCGTGTATTGGTAAATACCATTTATATTTTATGGAGTGGATGAGAAAAT
>JAUELC010209456.1:0-10721 GCA_031471745.1 Cryptochiton stelleri | reverse complement strand
CCAGTCCAATGGGTGAAGGTAAACCACCCTCAATGCCACTGGCAACAAAATGACAGGATACAAGACAAGCACAGGACATAACACATGGTGCGAAATAGACAAAGTATGCAAATTTACAGTGCTAGACAGCAGAGCTGATCAGTTTCGACTTGCCCCTTAGCTCTTACGCTCTTGAGGCAGCGGTTTCTATGATGTACAGACTAGCTTGTATCAACCACTGCTAAAGGAATACCCGTTTGCGGGAGATGACCACTAGAGGGAGCTCTATTTTACAAGATGTCAACGGCCAATCCGGTTATGTTTAACAGCGGCGTGTTC
Source organism: Cryptochiton stelleri (assembly GCA_031471745.1). Lineage (NCBI taxonomy): Eukaryota > Metazoa > Mollusca > Polyplacophora > Chitonida > Mopaliidae > Cryptochiton > Cryptochiton stelleri. The sequence continues at coordinate 10,403 of JAUELC010209456.1, read as the reverse complement.
GGCAAAATGTGTTTGTGTGGTATCCAAGGCCAAGGTCAACACGTACGCTGCGTAAAATGACAGCCAGCTGAAACTGAATACACGAGTAGGCCTAAACTACACTATATATTTTCAGAAGTGAGGCTGAATCACAAATAAACATTACGCCTATTAAATAAGTAAAATAACACAAAACTTTAAATAAAAGAGAAAAGGGAAAAAGAGAAAAGACAACTTTTCGTTGTGGATTCTTAAACCGTTTTACGTCATATGATCACTTTTAACGGTTTTAGTGTATAAATAAATAACTCGTGTATCAATAAGAAATGTTTGTGATAGCAGTCTAACACTTTTGTAAAAATTCACAGGAGTCATGGTAATCTGTTTGTATGTATTAGACTATATCTAGTATCATACAAACTCAATGTTTATCTACCAAATTGTGACAGGAAACATGAAAAAAGAGTAATGTCTTATTGGTGTTTAACGCCGTACTCAATGGTATTTCACTTATATGACGGCGATATACTCCAATAGTAAATAGCCACACTTACACAAACCATCAGATGTGAAGTGTTTTGCTCTGCTGGGAAATGTTATGTTCCTCCAGTGCTAAGTAAAGACATCATTATTGTGCTCGGAACATGCTGGCCTTAACCAGAGGGCCAAATAAATAATAACATCAAATGCTCTAGGTTTGTTTATAGATGTGTTCAAGGTATTGAACAAAATAAGAAGAAATTCTCGCATTAAAATACCGATGAATATCCTGGACAAGCCACATTGTAATGACCAACCTTAAGACTTCGCTGTTTTTGGTATTTAAATGAAGCGTTACTCATCAGTTACGCTATTCTGATGAATGTCGGAACTTTTGTACCAAATACCAAGGTAACTGTTTATGCCATTTCAAAGTAGCTTGTTTGCATTTTCCGTTATGTGGGCATGTGCATTTTTGTATGGCTTGCATTACCAAGATCGGACCAGACATAGTGAACCCAATGATTACCTATCCTAATCAAGAAAGACCTTTTACAACAATGAAGTCAGATCCAGATAAGGCTAGAACAAATACACCAATGTATATTATGTATGAAATAAAGTGTTTCAGGCTGCTACTTTGTTTGGACGGGCGGGATAACATGACATCATACCGGTAGGCCACTATCCGCTGAACATTAACATCACGCCTTTTTTAACATTATTGTTCAAGAGCGGACGACGTCATCTGCGATTTGTATCCACTTTGCAATGACAAGAACCCTGTTATTTTTACAAAAGTGGAACAATCTATTTTGCAATTTTCAGACCTGGCGATATTTCAGCAAAGTTGAGACGGGGCTTTGGAATTCACTTCCAGCTATCATGTGACTTGCATTTGCATAATCGGGGAATTATAAAAATACAACCTGTGAAGGAAGTCACATTTTTTAACCCATTCCACGTATTTTTTCATGTATTTCACCTAGATTCTTATGATATTTATTTTACAAAAGTATAATATTTATCAAAAAAATCAGTACATGCCACATCTTTGTGGAATTCCAGGAATGCCAGGAATTCCACTCTAGTCATTACTGATGCCATGTTTTTTCTGCGATTGTTGGATGAGAAATGACTAGTGACAAAAACAGTACTGTTATATAGTCTTGAATGTGAGCTGTTTTCAGTTGCTATCGTTGACACGTGAAATGTGATCATAGTATGAGTGATGGCCAGCGCCCCACGATATAAGCGGATTAACACGAGACAAAGACCCCTGCTCGCGCGATGCTAATCCCATGAGCTGTTCTCACCGTAGTCGTTAGTCCATATAGGCCAAAGTGGAATGTAGGCGAAAGTGGAATAAACCGCTGTGTCAGACACTTTGATGTAGCAGAGTTGTGTGTCCTTTTGTTTATATCTCCGTATGTTAGCCATATGTGTTGTAGAAATGAATTTATATAAAATCATACGAAATGGAATACCGGTACAAACTATCTAAGGTGAATAGAATTTTAGTAAAAAAAAAGGGTTTTGCAAGTATCAGACGTCTGATAAAATAATAGTTTGTTTAGTTTACTTCAGGAAATCATTAAATGTCTTTGACATTATAATGTATAATTATAATTTAATAATATTAGATCACTATTACAAAGAAATAAAGAATGTGGAATGCTCACTGGACGCTTGTCTTGATTGAGGTGGTTTCGTTGGTTCCGCTGGTTTCTGTGGTTCAGGTGGCAACATATCTGTAAGAGAAAAGATATATGCATAATATGCAATACTATTAAAGTTCCGCAAATTAGATTGAATTGAAGCTGGATCGGGACACGAGAGGTAGTCTATAAGTTTACTGGGCACGCATATCAAATGACTATGAGCCATTCATTTATTCATAGGCGGTCGTAGCTGGGTTGGTGGGGCGGGGAACACCCATTTGGTCTACGGTGCCCTTAAAATTAAAAAATAAATATTGGTGCAAACCGTTCAAATACAGATTAGAAGTTACTGACAAGCCACCAGTTTATTTGTTCCTGGATAGTTGTGTTCTTTCGCTCCAACGACGCGTGTAGTATTCAGTATTTTGAAAATGCATCATACAGCGTGTGTATATACATGTTAGTTAAATTAATAAATTCAACTAATCAACAAGGAAATACATTACGTTTATTTGATCTATATGTAATGTTGTATTCTCATACCCTCCATACATTGTATATCCTAGTGGCAGCCAAATTGAAAATCTTCCAGTATAGTGTAAAACCTACTAAGCGGAAATTGGGAAATAATGTTTCAGTTTTTTGGGAATGAGCGTTTTTGTCAATCCCAATGATAACGTAATACGGCAAATAGCCCAAACGTGAGTTGGCCCGGTAATTTACAAGTTGCAATGTTTAAACATGCTGTACAGAAGACTGTTAATGAGCGATTTTATAAAATGTTACAGATAATTTTGTAATAATCGTCTATGAGGAACAAAATGCCTCCGTGCACAGCCTTTGGAAGAACCAATTTCACATCTGACCCTGACCAGAACCATCTGGATGGACTTACATTACTTAGAGTTCCCATGAAAAGACAAAAAGATTTTGAAGAATGGGTAAAGAAAATGAAACGAAAAAAAAACTTCACTCCCAACAGCAATTCCAGGATGAACACTTACTTCGTCAAAGTTTCGAGACAAGTAAATGGCTACAGTTCGGCAAAAGTCCGACGGATAAACGTCGAAACTTTAAACCAGATCCAATTCCCACATTGTTTGTACATTTGACAAGTGGTAAGGAACAACAACAGAGTATTCCATCGGTCGCTCGACGTTCCAAAGCTAATCGCCATGAACAGATGACCATAACAGTGAGTGGTGTTTACTTATTTTTTTTTGTTTTCTTTTTTTAACGTACTTCACAAACTCACAAATGAATATTTAATAATATTAATAATAATAACTGGTTGAATTATATTTGAATTTCTATACACTTTTTATGTATACCGGTATTCTATGAATTGTATGCAGACAAGACTGACAGGTCCCATATGAGGCTGATTGATTTGCATTTTGAAAATGCAAAATGTGTTTCACAAGATGAAGTTCATTGGCATATTTTCCACAGAAAGAAAATAAATAAAAAATAATAAAAAAAACATTTTACCCCCCAAAAAACCATGAGCTTGTCTTAGAAAAAGAGTTGCTTGAAAACACACAATTGTATCGGACAAGAACATTTTCTTTCCAGGGGGCGGCAACTAAATAATGAAAATGCAAAATGTGTTTCACTAGATAAAGCTCATTGGCATTTTTTTCCAGAATGAAACAGATAAATAATTAGAATACAAAACACTCAAAAATAATCATCAGGTAGTCTTAGAAAAAGAATTGTATGAAAAACACAATTCAATCAGACAAGAACATTTTCTTTAAAGGGGGAGGCAACTAGGTCGCATTCCACCAGCAGTGATATTTTTAGACAGAACTCTTCAGCGCCAGGAGGCTAGCTTTGGTCATTCAGCCACCAGGAAATCGCTTGACGAAAGCTGTTTCAGCGCCCCTGTCGATTTTCATATATATTTCACATGTAACCCGGAGCTAACCACATATAAGTTTTACCCTGTTAGTTTTGTATATATATGTTTTCATTTTGAAATGTATGATAAGTACTGTTTGTTCAAGAACGTTCCGTACTTATCACGAACTTTCCGCAATTGATCTGTGGAATTTTTCCATAGCCTTACAGTACTAGATTCGCATTGACTTCCATTTCTTTTATTTTAAGCTTGCTTTACATAATATTTCATGACAATCGTTATATTTGAAAGCCGGACAATGTTTTTAGCCGACACCTTTAGCATAAATACGGAATTTTGCGTAATTTTTCCGACGTACTATGTTTTGTGACATTTTTCTCTGCCATGCCTTTTTCAAATTTTGGCGTACGAATACATATCGATTTCTCTATGTTATAAGCATGTGATTTTCGTGAGATCTCTCAAAAGTTGTACCTAAACAGTGGCAGGGAAAATTTTAGTGTAAAATTATTTTTGAAATTTAGTACTTTTCATTATATTTACTGTTAATGGTCAAATATCAGTATAAACATACTTTGATCTCAACATTAAACCTAATTAACGATATAAACCGTGTTTTCTACGATGTAAAGCACATATTTTGTTCTATTCTATTGTTTGTCATAACACTGTTACCAATGTAAACAAGAGTCTAAATGTTTGTTTATTTTTTGTATTCGTAACCTTTTACCCTTCGGGGGTGCAAATAAAGAGGTATTCTACACGACGCTCTGGCTAAATGACTTGAATTACTGGTACTTAATGGTAACTTGGTGATATCTTCGCCCTCCTCGAAGAGAGTCATTATAATGCGTATATATTATCGTAATTTGGTTACGTGGAACAAGGTTTTTAGAATCTTGTCAATGTGCATGAAAACATTACTAAACTTTCTATACACACATGATTATACATTCTATACATATATATATAAATCAGAATTCGGGAAGCGTTCTATCGTGAGCCTCCGTAGCTCAGTCAATCCAAAGGTCCCAGGTTCGATTTCCGGTGGAGGAAAGCACATTTTTTCTCTCTTCATTTATAAAAAAATATTTATATATAAATCACTGGATCCACTTTTGAAGATTTCTCTTGGCAAGTTCAATTTGCATTTTTTGGCAACCATTTTGAAATCAAGATAGTAGTGTATAAAGAGCTGCTGAGCACGTATTGAACTACTTTTAGTGAGGCTTGACCTACTTTGTTCCTTATTATGTAGTGGGGCGGAGAGCCTGCATAATGAAGGTTTGTTTCTTATTATGTAGTGCGGTGCGCACCGCAGTACCTAATAAGGAAGGTTTGTTATTATATATGTAGTGGGGAGGAGTGCAGAGTCATGACTTTTGACCTTTGGGACCATGGTTGTCCAGGTGGTGGTAGTGATATGATGACGTCATGGGCACCATGACGTCATAATAATGCCGTCATAGCGTCTGAGCGAAATGTGGGTGCTGTGTTGTGTGGGTGTGGAGGCTGTAAAGGTCGGACTGGAGGTGGAAGCGGTTGACGTGGTGCCTCCACGACACCCTCGGTGACGTCCCTTGAGCGTGTTGAGACATGGTCGGCCTGTGACGTCATGGGGTATGGCGTCATGGGTATGACTCCATGTGGTAATGGTGGTGTGAGGGGGTGGTGAAGACGTTACGATCGTCTGCTCGATCTACTGAGGCTTGGTTCGGCCGACGGGTATAACAGGAGACGTATGTTTGTGATTAGTGTTCATGTATTTGAATTTCTTGGACGTAGAAGACGGAGTAGACTGAGCAGACGGAACCATGTTCCAGTGCGATAGATATCTTGCTGAATTTACAGCGAAGTGGAATTTAGGCCGACACCAGAGGGAGAACCACCAACCTGGAGAAGGCGGGCGACTTCAGTTTGAGTGCGGTGACTGTGCTCCAGCGTTTACTAGGTCTTCGCATTTGAAACGACACCAGTGATTTACGCATGGATTTACCCAGAAGTTGAACCGGCCAGCCGAGCGGCGTCGTATTGATGTGGTAAGTGACAGATACTGTGTTTCTTCTTCTTGTAAATGTGTATGTAAATAGAGTGTGTAGGTTACATGTATAGGTCGATAAAAAAATGTAGGGGTCTAAAGTATAAAATAAAAGAAACCAATACAGTGCAAATATAGAAAGTTTTTTTCGTGCGATTTAGGTGGGCTCTGAAAAGAGCCTTTGGAATAAGACACTGAGTGTGTATGTTTGTTAAAAATACACCCTGAACGCCCGTAACACGCCTTGTCGACAGTGGGCACTGGTGGTGAAGATCTGGGTGAGTGGCACAGGTACCACAGCACACAAGGTGGTGACAGGGTTCCAAGACAACGTCTACCAGGGCTACCAGACAGACACGGCATTCCGGGGTAGGTCCTAGAGCCCGCTGACCTGCTCCATGAGTCCTCAGGATAATCGGGGTCCTGTTGTTTTGGGTTGTTGGTCAGGTCTAGTGGCGGGATGGGTGAAGCATTCGGGTTAAGCGGGACTGTGGTAGCCCGACCAGGGGCCTGTATCCAAAGATAATCGATCAACTGAGGCTCGCCCTCGTCGTCGGCTAGTCCTCTCTGTGGTCTCCTGGGTACCCGGGTGTGTCGGCGAACATGCCGGGTCCTAGCGGCCCGGACGACTGAACTCAACCAGCCACCGCCTACATCTCCATGTACGTTATATAATTCATTCAGTCTGAGTCGCCTTCGCAGAATACATGTACGGTGTCCACACGTACGGTTTTGACACACACGGCGACGAGGCTGGTCAGACTGGGGTCAGGCTGTAGGTTGTAGAGAATGAGACCATATCGGCTTCTGTGACTTGTTTTATCTAGTGAGCGCGGACGTAAGCGAAGTCGATTGGTTTGTGAACTTCGGCTTTGTTAGATGTGTTTCTTTATCGTGAGATTCATGGAATCTAGGGACCTGGGAGACGTAGAGCAGTGGGTTGAACGGGTATTTAGGGGTAGTCCCACCTGAGCTGTCTCGTCGTGTATATGACAAAGCGCTACACGTCTAAGTTTTTTAGGAATGTAGTTTAACGTTATAGTTTGACTGAACACAGACCAACATCGACTTGTATGTCATGTCTATACATCTGACGGGTGTATTCATGTCATTTGTTTTTGTTTAACAGACACTCCAACAGGGCGGTCATTGCCCAGTGATGTTGTCTGAGTCTTTACCCGCACCTGAAGAGCCATTTCAACGCCGGAGGGAACCTATCTACAAACCCCACGATCTCCAGCCAAGGGACGTCACCGATGGTGTCATGAAGGCACCACGCCAACCGCTTCCACCTTCAGCCCGACCTTCCTCCATCACCACCTCCACAGCCTCTAGCTTACGCCTTGACCGTTCAGCCAGCTGAACTGATAGCGGACCCTGTGACACTACCGCTTGATATCATCCCCGAACCAGAAGACATCGCTGAGTTGTACCACCAGCGCTGGGCGACTATCCGCCAACAATTTCATCGCGGCTAAAGGACAAGTATAATTTTCGTTTAAACGGGGTGAGAGGGTTGGATCGTTTTGTAAGGGCCATTTACAACGACCAAGCGGTGGCCTTTAAATTAAATTTTGCTTATGGCCTCATCCTACGTCATCAGGAAACTAACCAAGTGCGCTACTTTTACCCCAGCATCAACAACACCACATTTCTACCTACACCTCACTTGGTTCAAAGCAAAGCGACACTGAACGCCCTTTTACAAGATCATCCCACCTACACCACCCACGACCCGATGACGTGGGGTCAACTTCAACGCCCAGACACGAAAGCCGAGTTCCATTGGTACTCTGGAGTTAATTCAACAGAGTCCAGTTCCAATCGAACTCGCAAGGTTCCTATCCTTGTGACGTCAGATTTGACTTACTTCGAAGCTCGGGCTCAACCCTCGGTCAGCCGAGGGTTCAACTCCAGACAAGATGGCGTCTCCGAAAATGTTTGCCTGCGAAATTTGATTATATTTCTGTTTTCATCGTCTCATGCTGAAGTAATTGGATTGCAATTGTGCTACCTAGTATGCAAAAGTTTAAAGACAAACCTATTGCATACAATTCGCCTTGATCAGGAAATAAAACTTCCTCCAGAAATTCGTGAATACCATGACATCGCAAATGTACGGCGGCTCATAGGGGACATATCATTTTTCTTTTTTTTTTCTTTTTTTTTCTGCCTAGAAATTGATTTATACCTGCCCCGAAATACACGGGTTTACTGTTTGGAGCTAAGCCCCGGCTGCCTACGGTCGGAACACAAACAAAGCCATGCACGTACAAGTTGTTATAATACGTTATAATCTGTTTTCAATTTTGATGTTATCCTGTCCAGAATTACAGCAGATACCCATGGGGTGCAGAGTAACGTGATTATTGAACTAATTTAAGTAAACAAATCCCCAGTATAATCACTACTAGACTTGGCGGACATCGAAGTGTCGTGCTTATTTTGTCTTTGCAATGGTAGGCCTATATCATACCACTTCTTGCCATGAGGAGAATCTACAGATCGTAGTTTTTTCAGCTCTGGTTATAATATAGGTAGGCCTAGCTGATCCATTATCAAAAAACTGTTGTTTTTTTCTTTGTTAATACCGACGTGCCTATATATAGGCCTCTAGCCACTTTGTTCAAACGTCATGGTCATTTGTGTTCATGGGTAAATGTGAGATGGGGAACTACAGGCCTAAACACAATAACGTAGATGTAGACAATTCTGCGTTGATAGATTGTATAAATTCCATTGTAGCAATATCGGCCACTATTCTTTATTCTATGCCGGTACGCGACTATTTCCTTACTACTGTGGCATTGACCCAATGTAAATATTATAAATACATAATATTACGAATTAACGGGTTGAAATCAATTTCGGGGCAGGCAGAAATCAATTAAGGCGCGGGTGGACATCAATTTCGGGCCGGGTGCAAATTAATTTCGAGGCAGGTAGAAATTTAAACAAAAGAAAATATACGAAGCTAAACAAAAATATGAAAAAATAACATACGCTGCCGTACAAATGTGCTGTGATGTTCGCCATCTTTAAATACAAAAGCGTTCGAGTGGAACCCCTACCCCACATGCGCAGTTATGTTCATACGGCAATGACGTCACACTACGTTCGGACACCGACTCCTATTCGAGAGTACCAATCGAACTCGGCCCAAGGCAATCTAAAATAGAATCTATCCTACTGCCTACGTCGAGATATCGTCTCTAAGATATACCCAGGGCCATTCTAAACATAGAGAATTAAATCATTCCCCCTGTTGTCGAGACTTTAACTCTAAGGTATTGATGAGCCATTTTGTTTTTCTTTTTGAAAAAAATCAACTAAGTGCCTTGTGCAATTTGTGAGGAGCGATACAGCTGACGTCACAGCACTACATGTACACGACATAAACAAACCAACGTGGGTGGTCAAAAATGTACATTTCCATGAGTCTGTCAACTGAGAGCACCAGAGGAGTATAAATCAGAAGCATTATCTATGGATTAAAATTTTATGGTAGATTGATGATTGGTATGTCGACGAGTTGCCCCCTCCGTCCTTCGCAGCCTAATAGTTGGCCTACAGATTATAGAATGTAAACAATTAACATATTAGTAGGCATAATGAAGAAAAATGAACGTATACATGTGATCACCTTATGAGGATGCCGTTTCGCTATTTAGAACACAGCACTGAAGTTATTGTAATATGAAGCACAACATTTCGTAACAGAAAATCTTTGCACGATGAAGATGAAAACAAAGCTTTGCCGTGATGTGGATTGGCGGGGAAAAAATGTACGGCGAGTGGCCGTGAATTAGCTCTTGGGCAGGGAGAGCTTATTTCAGGCACCTAAAGCTCCAGCTTGCCGTTACGTAGTCCATCGCCCGTCTAAGAAAAAGACATTTCATTAAAATTTTCGCCCAGTAGAAGTCTGCCTAAAAAAACTTGATAGACTCATCTGCCTTAAAAAAAAAACTTGATTGAACCGATGGTTGCATTTATAGAATAATTTGGGATATAATATTATAGCATCATATTTTGAATCTTGTAGTCCTTCGCTTTCTATAGTGGTTATTATACTGATCATGTAGCACTATAGTTGCAAAATCCACCGTGACAATAATACAAGGGTCGCATATTTTACTCCTGACAAGCGGTTGTATCCTTACCATACCAGAGGCTCAGTCGGTGACTCAATAAATTTTATTTATGGTTATATTACCTAACATAGTTTTAGCGTATTTGACAGGTTCTTCAAATGATTAGCCTGTTGGCGCGGTCATTTAGAATGGACTGAGTGATTGGGTGGAACAACTTCACAATTTGCATGTAGATTATCACCCTCTATTTGCCTTTGAATTTAATCGGTACTTCTTCAATTTTTTTTCTC
>JAUELC010209455.1:0-17099 GCA_031471745.1 Cryptochiton stelleri | reverse complement strand
CAAATCAAGTAAATCAGTTTCAAAAGATTATACGTTATATCTTCACAGCGTGTTTAAAGAAGTCAGATGTTCTGAATACGTAATATAGTTCAAGAAAAAGATGCTAACTGACACGTCCATCGCTGAAGTTGATGACTGATCAAATATGTTACGATTACCCATCAACTGATCATGAATAATTTGTTCTCACTTAGCCAGAGCTATTAGAAAAGACGATAAACATTAACATTAATATTGAAGCTTTAAGTAGATTTCGTCAAATTTAAACACAACATTACAACTCTTTGAAGGCAAAAATGACTTCATAATGCAGCTGCCATGTGCTTTTTTTTTTTTCTTCACAAGCGTAATTGGTTGGGACATATCCGACAAAGTAAAATATAATTACTTGATCTCCAAATATGTTTGGAGAATTACACTGCATTTAGGAGACTCTCTATCAGCGAAAAATGAGAAAGAAAAAAGAAAGATGTTTGACTCCGTATGATTACTTAAGACAAAGTTCAATAAACTAAAAAAACAACTATTGTCAAGAGTCGGGCTGCTATCATGGTTAAGAGCTATGATTTGTCACTCAATACTTATATCCAAGTTTCGTAAAAAACCAAAGTAGAAACCTAAATCAGTGTTTTCATTGATATTTATAATCGTCTTCGTGGACTATAGAGTTCGTTTCTCGCCCGGGTTTCGGATTTATCTGACCGGAATTGTTATTTTCACAGTGCGGAAACTAACAAATTTCTTAAACATCTTCATTGTTTTCCAGTATTTTTAGGGGTTTTTTTCTTCTTATTGTTAGGGAGCAAGCCTTGTCGGCTTTGTCTATCCGTCTGTGGTTTTAGCCACTAGAATACATGTCAAATTGTGTGTGATCAAAACATAACAATTTCGCCAGGAGTTTCGAAGTTCAGATTATCAATGTTATTTTTTGTGGAATTTATCCACGAAGGCCATCGAGGTATGTTGGTTTTTACGGTTGTTACAATTTTGTCACATTTGTAAGTGAAGATTTACCTTTTGTTCCATGTGGATATCTGATCTTAATTGCATACTTTGGAATGTTTGTCTGTCTGTCTGTTTGTCCTAAATATAAACCCAAACGGGGACATATATAACACCCAACATAATCATATCAGGTGTAACTTTTCGTTACACAGCTGACGGTAACCTTTAAATTTACTCTACGAGTTCCCCTTGCTCCACGTGGGACAACTTCGAAAAATCACTAAGGATTAAATTGTAATGTAGAAACCGGGCAGTTGTAGGGAACTTTCCGTGTCCTGGTGCTCTCATAACCACCGAACAACACGAAGTCGATCTTGCTGTGGCGTCTAGCACTGTAAATTTGCACACGTTGTCTTATTGTATCATATCTATATATATGTAGAGAGAGAAATGCAGTCTTCCCTGGGTTGAATAGAATTCGGAAAGTATACAATAGTGAGCCTCCGTAGCTGAGTCGGTAGAGTGTTGGGCCTGTAACCAAAAGGTCCCGGGTTCGAATTCCGGTGGAGGCAAGTAAATTGTCTCTCTTCATTTATAAAAAAATATATATATTATGTCATGTGGTTGTCTTGTATCTTGTCATGTTTTGTAGCGAGTGGCGTTTAGGGTGGATTCCTTCACCCATTATGCTGGCACGCCTATGAGTGAAATAACCTTAAGTACGGTGTAAACCCAAATCAAACGAACCAGTACAGAGAAATTTGTATTGCACATCTATATATAATGTTACACTTTAAATTTATTCCACGGGTGATCTTTGGCGCCTATGGGGATCCTAATCACTCCGGGCCCGAATTGATAGTATACAATAGTCCTAACTAGAGAGGATCACAAAATACGAGGGTCACAGAAAATGTGCGCAGTAACCAATGGTATTAGTCGTTGACTGTCATTGTGGTTTCTCAGTTTGACTTGTTATCAACTTGCGAGGGTCAAAAAAGCTTTCAACGAATATGTGTGAAGTAACCAACGGGCTTTGTCGTTGACTGCCAACGGTTTTCTCAGTCTGACATGACTTCTTACGAGCCACAGCCAAGTGAAGTGTGACGAATTGCATGGACATTTGCCGCTATGCAGCTACAAATCGCCAATGCACTGTTATTTGAAGAGACAGGTTCCTTTGCATACAAATACCACCAGTTGATGTATTATACTGCAGATAGACATTGCATTTCGGTGAAGGAAATTGTAGCACTGTGCATGTTGATTCAGAGCTCAGGAAAATGTTCAAACATAACCATGTTAAAGCACCAAAAGTATATCTGTTTATAATGCGAAATTGCCAATAAGTAAGGACCACAATTGTACCTTCGTGGTGAGAGCAAAGCTGGTTTAACAACACCAGATAATCTGACCTTCCCTACCTTTGTTTGTTACGGAATGTTAACACCCCTTCAGGGGCCCAACATATTCGGTCAAAACGTGAGGACAACTTCAGGCAAAACGCAATTTCGAACCGTTATGGCATTTTTATTCACGTCTCTTGTCCCTCCAAACAGTAGAGGGCCATACACCTACTAGTACGATTGTCCCGCCAAACAGTAGAGGGTTCATACGCCTACTAGTACGATTGTCCCGCCAAACAGTAGAGGGTTCATACGCCTACTATTACGATTGTCCCGCCAAACAGTAGAGGGTTCATACGCCTACTATTACGATTGTCCCTCCAAACAGTAGAGGGTTCATACGCCTACTATTACGATTGTCCCGCCAAACAGTAGAGGGTAATACGCCTACTAGTACGATTGTCCTGCCAAACAGTAGAGGGTTATTACGCCTACTAGTACGATTGTCCCGCCAAACAGTAGAGGTTTCATACGCCTACCAGTACGATTGGTTAGATAGCTCTTAATTGCTCACGTATCAGTAAGTCAACGATATCTTAACGTAGTTTCCTGCTCAATGGTACATACTCATGGTAAGACACTAATACAATGTATGTTACCAAGTCGCATTTTGCCATAAAAATAGATTTTTGAAACCGGAGAAAAGTATCTGTATAATAATATAACATGGAAAATAACAATGTGAGGAATGTAAGTAAAGAGACAAAAGATTTACTTAGAATATTTTGTTTCAATTAGAGTACCGATGTAAACAAATTCAGCAATATGCAGATAGCGTTCAAATTATTCAAAATAATTATTCTTAAATTTCACCAGACTAAATGTACATGTTTGTTTAATTATAAGTTCTGTAAATCGACCCCACTGTTCCATGGTGTGGAATTGGCCGATTATAGACTAATTGAACCACATAAATCACACAGAGAATATGTTCGTATTGATCTCTGCTATGCTCGATCTCAGTCAGCAACGACTGGGGAATAGTATTTTAAACGAAGTGTCCACAATAATAATAATAAAAAGAACGCGAGTGAGCCTACGACCCCGTGAGGTAAAACAAAAGAACTATCAAAATGCAAGCATTTTAGTTAATTAAAAAAAACATGGTGTTTTTTGCGATAAATGAAATTATCGAAAAATCTATGAAATTGTAACGTTAATCAAAGTGACCGTAGTTGAGAACAAAATCCAGGGATAATTAATAAATAAGGCAGGTTTAATGAATGAATTGGGGTTACCCTTCATAATAACGTGATCTATTCAACAGGGTCGTGGGTTCGACTCCCGTCTGCAAAATTTTCTGAACTAGAATCTGTACTAAAGCTATCGTCATGCCAAAATAACGGCAATGCTGTTAATAATCACTTTACACACGACACGAAAAAATCATTCCATGTGGTTGATCTGTTCCCTAATTATTATCATATTAATAAGACGAATAGACTAAAAAACACGAAGTCTGAAATAATCACGTGATATTGACTGTAATTTTCCCGATGATAGCAATATTTTATTATTCTAACAATTTTGTCTTAACCGGATTTTAAAACGTTAAATGTCAACTTTTCATTTGCATTATTACAATTTTTTTTACAAAAATATTAACGACATTTTTCACGGAGGTAACAATATTATACAAACTACAACAATGACGTTTTGTCAGGATTTTTTCTCAAGTTAAACTTCAGCTTACATATGGTTTTCAATTTATTGAGAAAACAAATCGACTGTAATATTCAAGCAGATAACCATATTGCACACTTAAACAATATATATCGTTTTATCAGCATTTGTAAAAAGTTATATATTAACTTTTCGTTTGCATTACACATTTTAAAAAAAATGTTACCGTCATATTCACTTAGGTAACCTTATTGCACAAGCCTTAACAGTATATACGGTTTTATCGGCATTATTAAACAGTTAAATATCAAACTTCATTAATAATTTCCATGACAATTTGAAATAATATACAAATCATAATTATATAAACACGATTTAAAAGAAAAAATCACTTACCTCTAACCATGTGGCACTTTTAAAATGTTATTCTTTCTTCTGAGAATAAAGATGTAGAAAGAAAATTCTTTGTCCAGTCTGGTTCCACTGACTATACGTGAAGGAGACGCCCAAACGAAGGAGTATGGAAGCTTTATAGCCCGACCAGATTTACGTCACTGTCAAGAGGAAGAGACTGCCTCGTTTTGGAGCCTACAACCGAGTCCGCTTAACGATTAACACTCGGCAGCTTTGTCATCTAGAATGATGACTATTGACGCTGACCGCCAAAGCACTGAGCGATACACTTAGCCAATTCACCAATGAAATGTCACTCCACTTCGATATACATCTCTGCTTTGGCCAAAAAATCCATACTTGATGTTAACGTGGACGGCCTACCGACATTAGTCTGTGATATTAACTCCAGAAGATAACCCCTTTAGTTTTAGCTGGGACACTGTAACCGTTAACTCTGCATAAAACTCGCTTTCTGTCCTCATTTCTTTTTTTTTATTGTCTCTTATCGGATGATAAAATCTGTAACACGTTCTATGTCTACAAGACAAAAGGACCGTGATGATGTTCTTAACGTTAATGACATTCGTCATTTTCCTATGGCTTCTGCTATACAGCAAAGTGAGTGTTCAACCGTTATCTGTATTCGTGTTGTTAAAACAAATTCTAGTTTACAAATTTCGTTAGCTGAGACCTGTATGGGGATCGAACCCCGGCCCTCAGAACCAGGCACCAAATTGTCAGCCGTATTAAAATGCCGGCCCCCTAGACCACTCAGCCCACCGGCTTTCCGAATACAATTAAAGGTCACTTTAAAACGACACGAAAAAATAATTTCAGCCGTTATATACAAATTTTGACAGATGTTATCGAGCTTTATGTTGATCTTGATAGTTCGTCTCATAGAAAATGTAATTTCTTTGTCTCGTATACGGAGGCGAATGTAAAGACATGTCACAATGATAATCTCAACAGTGTTTAAGCCGCGGTTTTACGGACGGGTATCCAACTATTGTTTGATTCTTCAACATATGACACCGGCAAGACAGAGTGCTGATGACTACCTCAAGGAGATTGATGGTTGAACATAATCCTTATTGTAACGGCGACAATGATACTCAAAACCTATGGCTCGGAAAACTGATTAAATACAAATACTAAAGTGTTTGTATTGTTGAATTCCCAAGGTGATGCCAAATCGTGTTTTCTCAAAATATTTGTAACATTGTATTACAATGAAAAAAATAATCCAGGTGGTTACATTGGCAAGAATCTATCCTAGTGAGGTTTATGAAAATAAGCGGTTGAGCAAATTGTATTTTCTTAATTAGGACAATTCGCAACCAATCGTACTGACTGCTCACAAATGGTCATGGTTTTAATACACGTGTAAATCACATCTTCTCGGATGTCATATAACAAGACTTTTGTTGTGGATTTCAACCTCTGGATTGACTGATGTGCAACATTCCTGTGCAACTACTAGCACCGCTACCAAGCTGATGATAGCAGTCACAATGATGTCATTAGCTAGAATCTATACTCAAACGTCCCTCCTTAATAAATCCAGAAGTTGAAAATCCAAAAAAAAGAAGAGAGTTGTACGAAGTTCTGAAATGCTGACATCCACTAGAGTATGGGCTATTCGCGTTAAGTCAAACATTCAGCTTCTAAATGCCTCTCAAGAGATCTGTACGAAGTTCTGAAATGCTGACATCCACTGGAGTATGGGCTATTCGCGTTAAGTCAAACATCCAATCAGGTAGTCAGTTAAACTTGTTGCGGTGGAGAGAGCTTCCTGTTTCCCTCAGACCTAAGGGGCAGCTTGAAGCCGGTCTACTGTGGCGCCCTGCACTGTGCTGTATATCCTTTGCTAGTGTTGTATCTTGTGATTGTTGCCAGTGGCGTCGAGGGTGGTTTCCTTCACTTATTAAGCTGGCACGCCGTCATATGAGTGAAATAACCGTAAATACGGCAACGCCCCAATCAAACAAACAAACTTATAGTTCTTTGTTAATTATACTTTTAGTTTCGTATTTGTGGTTTATTTGCTTGGGATCTTCGTTTTGTTTCTTTGAAGAAATTCACCAGCTTACAAAGGTACCACCTACAAACAGTTACGGAGGCCTATTAACGTCAATGGAAAATACACTTTTGACTATGTAAAAGAGATTAGAAAAAATATTTAGTTTCCATTAACGGTTATGGGCTTCCATATGGAAGAGATTCATACATGTTCTTTGTTTAACTGAACGTTGATATATATTGTCTGAATCTGTCCAATATTTAAATAAAAACACAACTTCGAGAAACGACAAGATACGCACGTTTAGTTTCTATATTTATAATAAACGGAAATATAGAAACTAAACATGCGTAACTTATCGTTTCTCGGAGTTATGACTTTAAGCTACTATGTCGAATTGTTCAGTGGGAGTCATTGTAGCTGTCCAGTATTGTCCGCTCAAATTGTGTCGCCGGAATTTATATGTCAATAAGATATTAGTCTTATGTACGGCGTAAAAACCACAAACAATTCTATGTTAGGACGACGGTGAAATCTCACCATGGACAGTGTTGTGGGAGTTTAGATTTATACAGATTGCTGTGAGCTTGACTGCATATGGTTTCTACTCAATAGAACCTGATACTTTTCTGTCTCCTGCTGATGTGACTTAATGACGTCCAACGTTAAGAATGTCTTATACAGATCTTCGCCGACGGATAGAAATGTGTCTGTTGTCTGATTGTCATTCACAGATCTGCACAATAAATGTCAACAGAGATATCGTTCCTAAGCTAACGAGTCTCGCATACAAACACATCATCCCAGCCCACTGATACCTAGTGATCAGTTCTAATAGGGAAATGTGTCTTCATTCTGTTACCGCAGTGCACTGGTTTACGTTTTTGTTCGATTAGATATATGCTCTCAGAATTAAAGGGCAACAAGAAGCTGTTGTGGCGTCATGTTACGTCCTGTGATTGTCTTGTATCTTGTCATTGTGTGTTGCCAGTGACGTCGAGGGTGGTTTCCTTCACTCATTGGGCTGGCACGCCATCATATAAGTGAAATAACCTTAAGTACGGCGCAAAACCCCAACCAAACAAAAAAAACAATCTATTATAAACGCGTATTAATAATGTTTACATAAAAAAAGGCTATCAAAATTCGACGAGTATGAAGCTCCAAAATTACCGGAACGATATCAACTCGCATGCAGTCTAGCCGTGTCCCCAGATTTGGGGGAATTGTCGGTATTTATGCGCGTTCTTGATCTCGGAGGTACGGAATACTACACAACTGCTAACGATGGTGCTTCATATATCCACTCTGGCAGAATTCCGCAATGATACCACGAGATTTCTGCGCTTAAATAGTTCCATTCGTGATGGGTCAGAATGTATTGTAAAGTTAATAATTTATTTATCTGCGTTAATTATTCATCTTTTTAATGAAGAATTCATACATTTGGACTCGTGGTAGTACTCGGCACTAAATAATCCGATTAAAATCGGGTCTAAATTACCTCCCACCATTATGTTGTTGCATTTAGATCTGACATCATCCAATTCCAAACGGCGTCCGTTGACGTCACATTTTGTAGGTTTCAGGAAAGGCCACTGTCTGGATTGTCCAATAAACAACCGGATAACATGTTTGGCTTGTCATTACCAAGTTTTGGGGAGCGGCTCTGTGATTGGTCACCTAGATAAACCAATCGACGCCGTTCGGTGTAGGATTATGTCATATCTAAATGCACACAACAACCGTGGGAGAAATTTAGATCCGATTTTAGAAAGACTACAATACTGCATTAACACACATTTTGAAAGGTACTGTTTGATAATATTCAAGGAAAACAATAGCAAAAATATATCTTTTTTTGAACTGTGTTAGTGTCAACGTTAAAAATAAACCTAAACATGCACCAAAATAACACTCTGTCGTTATATAAACCACAGATTGTCAAGCTATACATGTATCTGTTTGATGTCTACATTACAAAAACAAAATACCCCAAAACTCTGTTAAAATAATAAAAAAAAAGATTTTGGACCTACGTGTATTCCAAGTATGGCTTTAAATACATTAATATGTGTCCTTTCTATTTTATTCCTGGCCTTGATCTATTTTCTCCATTGAAGCGTATTAATTATTTTGCAAGAAACACGCGATCGTATTGCAGCATAAGTCACCTTTTTCTCTGTATTTCCGCTGTTGCGGATAATAATCACTAGAGGCTATATTTTTTTTATATAATTCTGCAGTTTTACATGCACACAAAACGGCTTTACTTTGGAATGACAAGAATTGGCATGGCTCAAAGTAAAGTTGTTATTTTATTTTCTCAGACATTTAAAATAAAGCTGTGATTCACCATGATATTGCCGTTTCTTATCTTTTTGAAAGGTTAAGGACGGACTAATGTACGTTTGCCCCACTCAGATAAATGTCACAAACTCTGGTGTTGTCGGGGTTAACAGATTTTTTTGATTTTTTTGGATAACATATTCTAGTTCAGATAATTCTGCAAACTGATACCCGTACTAGAATTGAAACAACAACCCAAAGAATACTACACCAAATTGACAGCTGTCAATACCGGCCAACTCAGCCGACAGGATTTATAAACTGTATAGTCCAGATAGCGGACATTCATCACCCTCTGATACGAGAATGACACAGCTCTCAATTTAAACAATTGATTTACCGGCGCAACATCGGGTTGTTTCTTTACCAGTCCTTGGCGGACGATGTCAGAATACGGTTAAAATGATGTATATTCAAACAATGAAGGGGTTGTTTGTATCGTTTATATAGTGCAAATTAACAGCATTTTCGTTATTTCAGCCTTGTGGCAGGCCGGTTGGCTGAATGGTCTAGGCAAATAGTGGCTTACTTCGCGAAACTTCGGTTTTACGACGGAGATATCCGAATCTAAATACAAGTTCTAAACCGTACATACCTAAGAGGTGAAGACATACCAAAGATTCGCGATAAACGTTTAGAATGTGGTCTAGGCGTCCAGCATTTGATGCTGGAACTTTGGTGCCAAACTCTGAGGGTCCTTCCTGCATCGGTTGGGCTGCAGTGCGCAGCCAAACTTTCACCACCCAGTACTGTGTTGTTCTGTACCATGACGTACTGTTCAGTGATATGCTTGTAACCTTTCAGTTACCAGCTGGTTACCAGGATTTTTATTATTTGTGTAAGCCAAATAACTTTACTTTTAAATAACCAGCCGGTAACTGAGCGGTACTTGCACATTACCAGCTGGCCGCAAGGTACCGAAAGGTGCCTTTCCTTGCACTACCAGCTGGTCACTGCTTTCCCGTCTACTGGTCTCAGCATACATAAGATTTGTTTAACTAGAGTCTGTTTTAACTAAGGGTTATCCCAAAGTCACGAAAATATTGTAGATTCAAACAAGCGGAAAATTTTTAACTTATTTCAGTTGCATTTAGAAGCATATGTAGATAGTAAACAAGGAATCGGTACTGTGGATTTAACACTTCTTGGTTTATTATCTTGCTATGTTTCGGTCTAGGTTCTAAGACGGTTTGCAAGCTTATGACAAGACATATATATTACATACATATTTAAATTTAGATGGCGACTCCATTGTATAGAATAAACCGAGTTTGCTTCATAGACAAAAGAAAAACTCAACTGCTATGTTTTTCAGTGAATAGGACGGCTGATAAAACTACGGCTATGGAACATAGACAGAGAAACAATCAAAAGGTACATGTACAAATACAAAATACAAAACTGAGACTGTTTACAACAATAACATTGATACAATACCAATTCAGATACATGAACACAGCACAGACTTACAACAGATAAGGCAAATCTACCTATTACACCGTGCAACAACTTGGTTAATTATCTCGCAAGGTTTTCGGTCTAGGCTTTTGCAAACTTACGACACAACAGATAGCAAGCAACTGACACGCAAATTACTCAAATTCAAATTAAACGAAAACGTTACATACAATTGTCGCAGACCGTTTTAATATATTTACTTGTTTAGTGTTCAATGGTACAAGTAAACGCAATTGAGCATATAAGCAGTCCACCATACAGTTTAGTCATTCATGAGACAATGGACAGAAAACTGTGAATCTCAAAAAAAAACATTAGAATCCGTTTTGTATAGGATCTATCATAAGAAGATTTGTCTTGCAGTTGGAATATTTTGTCCTGAAACTTGACTGTAGTGGAACAATGAACGATAATGTCACATTAATTGTTAGAAAGCTAAAGTCTTAAAATAAAGTATGATCAATTGTTGACGTGATTGCGTATTGTGATACGCCGTATTTAACAGGAGCTGGATTGTGGTGAGCTCTCAAATGATATAATGATCAGATATCACGCAATCGATGAACTCTGTCATACGAAACTACACACAGTGAAAAAATAGACTGAATGTATTCATCAACTGTTTCAATACAAAAACGAGAAAAATTAGCAATTTTAGGCCAATTGATGGGTGTAAACAAACGTACACTTTACATATATATTTGTAATAAATGAAGGGAGAAAAATTTGCTTGCCTCCAGCGGGATTCGAACCCGGGACCTTTGGGTTACAGGCCCAACACTCTACCGACTGAGCTACGGAGGCTCACGATAGAATGAGTTCCCGAATTCTAACCCAGTGAAGACTGCGATTCTCTCTCAACATAAAGCACAGACACAGGGACGCTAAATAGCATCTTTTTTATCTAGATATTACTCACAATTGGTTTTTGCTTGAGTAAATCCGAAAGCCTGGTTCTGGCATATCTATATTTTTTATAAATGAAGAGAGAAAAATTTGCTTGCCTTCACCGGATGTGTTGAAAAATTCGTAATAGTTTATAAGTAAAACGGGGAAACGTAAAAACAACCCATTCACGGTTAGAGTGTCCTTAAGCGGGATTTTTAACATAGTGTAAGATACAAAATGGGTTTGTACCTTTTCTATGATTTTATAAGGGTTATTCTTTTTACCGACATGCGTATAACCGTGTTCTTCTGTATTGACTTTTGTCACTTTTTCCTGGTAGATTGGTGATAATGATCTACAGGACATGTTTTCAAAAGGCTATCTCAATTGTCAATGGTTGAATTGATACCAACTATGTTGTTCGTTTATATTTGTAAAGGTTGAAAATTAATCAATATATTATTTCTAAAGATTGATTTTTCTTATGGATTGAAATACCTTGTATTTTATATTTGTGTTTATGTATATATTGTTAAAGATTACTCACAGAGACACAGGGGTGTCGAATAATAAACGAACGTTAAATCATCTCATGTTCTACATAAACTCTCACTAACAAGTTTTTCAATGGATATTATTCTCTAGTTATTAATATGGATAACCTCTATACATCTCGAGAGAAGGTAATAACTATTCATATATAGTTATTTACGGAATAAATAATTTAGCCACATCACTTATCCATTCGACTGCAATGTCGGATTGAAAAAGAGATTTGCTGAAGAAAAACGGCAGTGGGAGTTGTTAAAACCGGCATGCGATCATCAGAAGTTAGAAGGCTGAATATTTATTCTTAGATTACTGTGCTACAATATTCTTGTTCCAAATCGCCTATCCCCGGTAACTTCCGTCCCCTTCGATTAACGGCTTTTGTGTATTGGATACGTCATATTTCAATGAACTGACTTCGAACAAATAGTATACATTTTTGTCAAATAAAACTTTAAATAAATTTAATTAGGAGTGGACTTTTTTTAGATGCGGATACTGTGTTAGAGTAGTGAACCGTTCCCGGTCAGCTGATGTCAACACACTTCAATTTTGTGAGCTGAAACACACGCAATTAATGAAAAAATTAATTAAACTGCTAACTATATAATAAATAGAATATTTGTCGTGTATACAGTATGCCATGTATATTTCATCTCGTGGATGAGAAAAATGAGGTCTCCGGTGTCTCGTCAACAAAATGGCGGCTTCTCGAAAATGTTCGAAGGTAGCATTTTTTCGAATTTATTTTTCTATCCTTATATGATACAGAAAAATACCACACATAGTAAAATACTCTGAAATAAACACTCATGCATCAAGTTCACAATTGTTTCTTTTGTTCCCTACCCCTTTAATAAACTGACAACAATTGTTATGAAAATGTATTGAATAATAGTTAATATTACGAAGACACAAACAATGTGTCATGAAAAGTCCACCATACCATTAAAAGCTCTATGTGAAAAGTTCTACAAACTAAGGACATATTTTTTAAATGCTTGATACAATTTATTACGGAACCGTGGAAGGGACATGGAAAAACAAAATTAGGGGATGAGGCCAAAAATGTTTTTGTTTACTTTAAAAATGTGACTATTTTAAGAGAGAAAAAAAATGTATACTTTTTTTTTTTATACCTTTACAATGTTTTTATATTTAGATTAAGACTGTATTAACCAATGCGCTTGATCGACATGTCTTGCAATGCTTGCTTTCCATTGCTTCACTACCTCTGGGCCAGATTTAACTATCCAACCAGGAACATCCTTGCATAGCAAACGTGTGACGGAACATTCTGACCCTGGAACACAAATTTTCTAAAGGGACGTACCCGGGAAAATAGTCACGGTGTAAACATATTGAAATGTATCCAACCATTTTAACATTACATTCAACTGTGTGAGCCAATCGGGCCACATCATATTGTTAACATGTTGCCCATCAAAATATAAGTTGACCCTGGTCTTCAAAGTTATTAATGTATTCAGCTCACTCATTTTGATGTGATGTTAAAAAGTTGGATACATTTCACTATGTTCACACCAATTCCACATGCCTATTTCCGGTTATATCCCATTACAAAATTAAATCAATGATTCACTGCCGCATGATACTGTAATAAGAGATACAATTAAAAACCTCATTGCAGAATATTTTATTGACAAAACACCTTAGAATAAGAACAACTATTTTTCCTGTCCTTCATGACCAATATATAATATTTTAGAAACAAGTACAAATTAACTAATCCATGGCCAGATAGCTGCTTCGTTTAAATACATTATTTAATAAGTTTATGAAGTTTACAAAATAGCCGTGAGGCCGTATATACTACAGAACTAGGCATTATCTCAATTATGGGCTTGGTTATATTTAGTCGCTGAAATATAGTATCACAGAAAAACACGGTAAAATTCGATTGCAATAAATGCTTATCATTTAAATTGTACTAAGTACGTGGAATGGACAACTCACATGTATTCTGTCGTCACTCGTTAAAGCTCAGATTCTTCCCCATCACCGATGTATCCGTCACCACGTGATCTACATCTATTCTCAGTTACCGCCATTTTGTACACACTTCGCCTGATTCGTCTCCTAGGTGGCGCAAGTGGTTTACAACCGTCTTCACTATCAGAGCTGTCGACTAATGTATGTTTGTCCATTCTGGTATGTAATCGTTTTCGCCTGATTTGGCCTTCAGAGGTCGCCAGTTGTTTTATTGTAGAGTCATCTCCCTTCTTTGCTTGTGGCATTTGTGATATTGATGAAGATGACGTTCTCTGGTCTCCAGTACCAGTTACTTTACTGAGGATTTCACATATAGAAAGTAATGGAGATTTCTGTTGGACGAATCCCCCGCATTTTACAGACGCCCAGTTAATATTACTGAAGAGGGGATGGCGGTAGATAGAGATGATGTCCCCATCAAAACCTAACCTGTGCTGCCAGGAGAGATGCAAGGCAGAGGACCAGAAGTCAGATGCTCTTGTGGAAAGTCCCTCCAAATCTGGTACTATCACCAAAGAAATGTTTAATTTCGTCTCCACAAGATATTTTCCATTAAATGGAGACTTTCCTTTAACGATCTCATACAAACAGCAAGCCACTGCCCAGAAGTCTGTCAGTTTGTTTGGTGCTCCCCTGGAATCGCTCTGGTGGGATGTAGGTAGTCAGAGGGTAGTCTATTGCGGCTGATTCACAGGTTCGAATCGACCTGGCCCTCCCAAAACCACAGAGAATCGGAAAGCCCAGATAATTGATGAGGATATTAGTGGTGTTCATATTGAGATGTAAGACTCCGGCATCATGGAGGAAGGTGACATCCACATAGAGAGTAGAGGAGATATTCACCGTGACCTCCTCTGTAAAATGCTTCCTCTCTGGATCGCGCTGAAGCCATTGATTTAAATCTCCCAGAGGACAATATTCCATGAAGGTGAAACGCTGGTCCTCCCTAACAAAAGAAGCCAAAAGCCTTGATACAAAACGGCTTTATAAATCGGCTAAGTAAGACAGTTCCATGCTGCTGCTCTTCTCGTTTCGAACTTTCAGGAAATATTTCTTGTTACCTCGATCACTGACATATGCCCTTTGTCCAAAGTCTCCATCTAACAATTGACTTTCAATCTTCTATTTTATTGGGTAGGAAGTATACCAAGTGTCCCATGTTGAATGGTCTAAATGTTGGACTCCCAAATGAAGATGTTCTGTGTGGAGACACATTTCATGGCGCTTCACGTCAAACACAGGAACTTTGGATGTTTTTTTAACACGGGCATCTCTTGCTTGTTTTGATCCACTAGCATTCTGACCCAGTGACACTTTTGTTTCTCCATTGTCACACTAATTTCCAGACTCTCCGGTATCAGAATCCTCGTTCCTGGTAAGTGTTCCCTCCGGGCTTTGCCCCCCATCCTGGTCTTGTCCCGACCCTTTACACCGATCGCACTCCTGGGGAATAACCCGAGGACCGGGGATGTTTCCGTAAAACAGTTTATCCACGGGGACCACATCAACGGTATAGCTGTGTTGTACTTTACCACAGCGAGAACATACACGAAAAATTCTTCTTATCAGACGTACGAATTGTCGAACAACTCGCCGCAGTCTTCTAAAGCGACGACCCATTCTTCAGCTTCTACCTTTAAGAAAGTCTTTACTAGAGACAACGTTGTGAAGCAAACGGTTTCTTCTGAAGACATCAAACGTTTATGACGTTATCAGCATGGCAATGACATAACGTCAATCCCCAGTATTGTGACGCTGTTTTCAAAGCGTCTTATATTACCTAGTTCTGCGACGTTTTGTGATAGGCTCATTTCGTGCGGACGTTACGTGACAATGTAATTTATTCGTTCGGATTGTAATTCGGTGCCACACACTTCAGAAAATTTCGTCACACAGTGGTGTGCAACGTCGTAGGCGATAGCTAATCCCAGTATGAACCGTACTCGTCTGGGATGAAAAGAAGAGGGAAACAAAAGAAAAAAGAAGGGATCTTCATATGATAGAGCAAATCAAGTTGTTTACAAAACTACAGTATTAAAGGAGGAGAAAAGTCGGTCTAAAAAGCTTGACTTTATCAAGTAGTTTCAGAAATAATGTACAAAGATTGAAAAATAATATCACAACTCTGTGAGAGCCAAATTGGTACTACAAAAGTATGGTGGTCTTTTCATGCCACATCGTTTGTGTCTTCATAACAGTAACTATTTATTATTCAATAAATATTCACTCAAATCATTCGATATTATTAGTTGTCAGCGTAATACTTGATGTACTATATTTGTGGCATTGTTTATGGCTATTTATTGAATATTGATTAATTTTAGAGAGGTACCACCTGTATGGCATGACAAGTCGACCATAGTTTTGAAGTACCAATTAGCCTCTAACAAGATAATAAACGCCTTCTTATCACTCAGGGCAACATTTTGGAAACTGCTGTGTACAGTCTTTCAACTCAGACTCACTTTTTTATATATTCTTCCCCATTATTTAATAATATTAAGAGATTTTTTGTTTTTCGCTGGACGACAATAGAGATTATGGGATTTATGGTAGGCTTTTTACGCAAGGTTTCATTGATTTGTTTCTTTTACAGAAGATCAAGAACAAGACCGATCACACCAAATCCAAATTAACCTGGAAAAACGAACGTATGCAAAAGTACTGGGGAACTTTGTGTTTTTTGTTTTCATTTACTGATCTTTTTTCCTTTTTTTTATGAATTTAGGTCACACATTTTGAAACAAAACATTTAAAAATAAAAAAAATATCAAAACACCTCTATAAACAATATACAAACATGTTCTTACAGCAATTCAAATCATATTGTTTTATAGGAGTCTCTTAAGATACATGCAACAGTTCCCACTTGGACAGGAATCGATCAATAGCATTATTTTTAACACTGACATACTTTTCAAGTTTAAATATATACT
The DNA here is from genome assembly GCA_031471745.1 of Cryptochiton stelleri. Lineage (NCBI taxonomy): Eukaryota > Metazoa > Mollusca > Polyplacophora > Chitonida > Mopaliidae > Cryptochiton > Cryptochiton stelleri. The sequence goes on along the minus strand of JAUELC010209455.1, from coordinate 513 downwards.
CTAGTTCGTATAAATATCGTACGAACTCAGGTTTGGTATTTCCTAGTTTACATTTATATATGAACCATTTTGCCACAACTAAGCATTGATAAAGTAAAATATTACACAGAAGACATGTTGTACCCAAAATAACAGTATGTTTTGAAAGTGGTTCTATCCTGGTCATGTCACTTGACCACCAATCTTTGAAATTCAGCCAAAATAATTGCACTACATTATAATTTGTTTTTATTTTCGATTGTTTATTATATATCTCCAGTAATTGTTATGGTGTTATACCATTAATATCAAACAGTTGATAAACATACATGACACCGGCTTCATATCAAGGATTCCAGAACACTGTTTTACCGTTTTTAACCGCGGAGAAAAGTTTTTAACCGTGGAGTAAAGGTTTACGCCGCGGAGAAAAGGTTTACACCGCGGAGAACAGTTCTTAACCGCGGAGAAAAGGTTAACACCGCGGAGAAAAGGTTTACACCGCGGAGAAAAGTTTTTAACCGCGGAGAAAAG
>JAUELC010209344.1:0-10721 GCA_031471745.1 Cryptochiton stelleri | reverse complement strand
TAAAACCCCAATCAATCAAACAAACAAACACTCGGTAAGGCTGGACTGCAGTCATATGAGCGATATAACCTTAAGAACGACGTAAAACTTGATCAATCAATCCAGGATTCAATCAAATTTTAATCAAATGTATGTAAAGCATGCCATTTTAATGCTGCATAAGCTAAGAGGTTTAGGTACATGTATCACCTAGACTACATTGTATGTCTGAAGGATTTCTGCAGTGCTCCTAACAGTGGACAGTCGGAGGACAGAAGCACCAATTTTGTCTTGTCAATAACAGATTTCTCAAATATATTCTCACTTGCATGACCTTGAATACGGAAAACACGGAGAGTCAATTAAATTTTCATAACGTGCAAAAAAGAAAAGACATGTACTGCCAATGACCTAAAATTTCAACCACCAATCACTGCCAGCTTTTTGCAAGTTTTGAAAGTATAATAGAATGTAAGTATAATAGTATGTAAACATACACATTTCTCATTTTTGTAAAGTTCCGATTCTCTCTATTAATCCAAAATTGTCATCTGCCTTTCAGATATTATTAATTCCTTTACATAGCTTCCAAAGTAGTGATTTTATGGTCGAAATTTTAAGTGATTTAAGGTTAGTTGCTGCAACAGGAGAGCATGGCTATTGTGGCTCGAGAAGATTGAAAGTAGCTTCCAGTCACACTATTCGTTAACTTGTTGCACAATATTGCATTATGAAACATTATCATACACATATTCCGAGATTATCATTACATAATCTGTAATTCAGCTCCAGCTATCAACGTATAGCTCATTACTTAGACCAAGATTCCCAATGCTATACATAATGTTAATTAAGACGTAATGGTGAGAATTGATGGGCTCGAGATTTACAAGAAGCTTTGTGCCAAACTAACCTAAATCTCTGAGTAGCTTCAACGGAAATTTGAAATTCACAACTCACCAAGAAGAGATTTAATTATAATGCATGTAATAGTACTGATAGTAACTTTCTTTAAAGAGGATATAAATTCACAGTCCAATTAATAATTAATATTAAATAAATACAATATATATAAAAAAAACTATATAAATAATCCAAATTCATGTTGCCCTGGTGCTCTCAGAACTAAGGGGCAATATGAAGCCGACCTGTTTGTGGCATCCTGTTCTGTCCTGTGGTTGTCTTTTATCTTGTATCTTATGCGTTGGGTTGGTTTCCTTCACCCCATCCTTCACCCATATGAGTGAAATAACCTTAAGTATGGTGAAAACCCCAATCAAACAAACAAACCAAAGAGTAATCATCAAATTGAAATACAAATTGTAAACATTATGTAGTAAATTGGTCAACAAATGTCTTTGATAAATAGGATTAAAATCGATAACCTTAAGAGAATTCAAGATGATTTAGAGTTTTCGTTTTTGGAAAAATGGTAATTTAAAACATTAATTTTTTAAAAACTTTATATGCAAAAGATAGCAATAATTTAAAATGTTTAGGCTTTCAAAAATTCAGAAAAATAACCCTAAGATATTAAGGATATTTACTGTTAGTTAGGATGTAACAGTGTTCACAATTCTATTAGTAAGCAGTATTTACCAAATTACCATGGTTACCAATACTGTTTATGGAATTTCTGTCATTAGAGATTTTTGTGAACACTTAATACCCCCCTGAATAAACAGATCTCCATCAATTGTTTATACATGGTTCTCTCCCTTGTTTACACCTCATGCCAGGTGCTACATGGAGGTAAAAAAAATGCCTTCACTTCATTACCACTTGTTTTCTTTTGAGAGTTTAAATTAGCTGCATGTCAGTAATTTTAACTTCAGTTTCCACTAAATGTTTACTCTTTATTCGCTCCCTATCAAAGGAAATGTGTAAATATAATCCAACACAAAATACACCAGATAAGGTTTGATCAGTGTTAGAATTAGCTACATTCAATTCAGACAGCATTGCAAAAGTAGTCCCTGATTGTTAATAATGCACAATTGTTTTACCTTGACTTTGGGTTAAATACATGTACGTGATTCCAAGCTAACAATCAAACAGGGCCCGTGCCGGGCTCAGTGGTTAGCACATTGGACTGCTGATGCTCCTTCAATGTAAATGTAACGCAAGCCGAAGTTTAAGTCACCCAGCGGACCTGAGGTACGTGAGGAAGTCACATGATGTGACTCCGGCCATCATGGGGGATACTTTTTTACGAGGTTTTCTTCTTGGTTTTCCACCGTATTAAGTAAGGCAGAGTAAGATTGGACAATCGGTCGTCGTATAAGCGAAATACCCTTGAGTCAATGTTAAAAACCAATTAAACGATCAAGCAAATTTGATAATAATAATAAAAAAAACATTCTTTTTGCAAGACTGGTGTAAAGTGACATCGTCGTCATATACATGTCAGTGAAATACCGTCGAGCACACCGCCATCATAAAAGTGAAATACCCTTGAGTACTGCATTAAACACCAATCAATCTTCTTGAAGGAACAAGATACAAAATCTAAATGCATGTATACTGACCAGTCCTGACATACCACTGAAAAATAAATTGTACCGTTTTAACAGTGCAGAAAACTCAGGTCTGTAAAATACATGATATGTCATAGACAGCATGTTATTAGAAAGTATATCAAGAAATCTAGTCTGTCTAATTTTGCAGCCTGTTGTAAGTTTACAATATCCTCAATTATTGCCATTTTGACTTTGATTTAAACAATTGAGAGATGAGAAAATTTTTATAGCATTTCTTTATTTCAGGGAAATTAAAAAATTTCAGCAGTTTTTCTCCATCTATTTCAGAAGAAGACAATCTTTACTTACAATCCATTTTCTGAAAACTATATTATAAATGTATGACCTGTTTTCGTGATTCAAAAATAAAACTGTTGTATTAAAAAAAATGTATATTTGTTGTAAAAATGTTAACCTGGATTAAAATATGATAAATATATCTTATGTAAAAGTGTTAAATTACCACCAGATTTGATCGATCGTGTAGCAGGAAGCTTGTTGTAATCCTCAACACCAAGAACGATAACTGACCATTTTAAATGTTCAGTTAAGCATCTTGAAGTATTTAACAGTTGTTATGTTGAAGGTCGCTAGTGTGTGAGTGCATTTTATCATGCCTCCAGTATTGGTGCACCTCATTGTTATGTTGAAAGTCGCTACTGTGTCAGTGCATTTTATCATGCCTCCAGTATTGGTGCACCTCATTGTTATGTTGAAAGTCGCTAGTGTGTCAGTGCATTTTATCATGCCTCCAGTATTGGTGCACCTCATTGTTACGTTGAAAGTCGCTAGTGTGTGGGTGCATTTTATCATGCCTCCAGTATTGGCGCACCTCATTGTTATGTTGAAGGTCGCTAGTGTGTCAGTGCATTTTATCATGCCTCCAGTATTGGTGCACCTCATTGTTATGTTGAAGGTCGCTAGTGTGTGGGTGCATTTTATCATGCCTCCAGTATTGGTGCACCTCAAACATGTAGCTTTCTCACCTAAAAGTCAATTTTGTACAGTGTGTCATATTGTGCATAAGATAAATTGGTGTTCAAGGGGAGGCTACTCTACTTTACAACTTCATTGTATCGTTTAGTTTTAAATTGTATTTGTCTGAGAATAATGGAATGAAAGTTATAATAGAAAAGAAAAGATAATTAACTGATGAAATATTTGTTGTCATTATTATTTTGTCGTGACACTGCCTCATTGTCTCAAACTAATATCTATGACCTAGTCCCTGTCTAATGGTTTAAGCAGCAGGAGCCCGTTGCTCACAGGTTATTCCGTTTTTGTGCGATGCCACATCACAAAAGAGTTGCTTTGTGACGGTAGGTAACTAAAGCTGGTTTATCTTTTGTGCAACTCAACCCTGCTTCATGATTGGTCGGTTGTGGGACTGAATTCCAGAAATATTTGGTTCCACTAAAAATTTTAACGGAATTACACTATTTGTGTTAGCTTTTTACGGGATAGATTGCCGGCCAAGTCAAAAAGGATTTTGGACAAATTTCTTGGCCCTTCGTCTTGGTACACTCTCAGCGCAGCATTTTTTTTTGTATTTTAAAACATCATAAATTAATATAATTATTACCATCCTCATTTGTTATCATTATTGCCAGTTCGTTTTCTTATTTAATTTAAACTTGTTTGTTTAATTTGCTAATTTGAGGAAAGAGACATCATTTGAGAAAGCTTTGGTGAAAAGTCTCGCCATCCTTATCATGGATTCATGTTTGTTTGATTTGTCATTGTTTTGTTCAGGTACTCCATCAATAGTTTGTAATGAATCGAAGAATTAGTAGACGTGCCAGTTTGCCAGTCAGGTGGGTAGTTAAAAAAAAACCATAACTCCAGGCACAACGACGGAACAACTGGACATTTATTTATCTGTTTTCTCTCCATTATGGCTTTGTATTTGCCGCAGCATTTATTGTCATATTTTAATTTTATTTTTTAAGCATTTTTTTGTTAGTCTTCGTTATCAATGCCATTAGTTTTATTTGTCACTCATTCCACTTTTTATTTTGCGCTCCAATCTGTTTGAAAACCCACTACCTTTCCTGATGATAAGACTAAATGTACAATTTTGTCCCGCACATGTACAATGTAAATAGCTCAGCACATTTGGTAAACTATGCATACTATGTATATATGAAACGTTTGTAAAAGGTACACATATTTTAATTGATTATTGTGACATATATGTTGTCCCTCTTACACAGTGCAATTAGCCACTTGTTTCTACACTTTCTTAATTAGCTTACTATCACATTTTGTCAACAACTCAGCTGAAAAGCATCGCATTTTGTAAAAAAAAAACAAGCTGTCTGCACATATCTGTCGCACACAAGTGCCTTGGTCTCTATTTTTGTGATCTTCGTATACATCTAAAACCTTTTGTACAAATCACACATATCCAACATACTATTGTCTCCCTTGCCAGAAGCAATGTACATCATTTTTCCTTAAATTATCTGTCACTTGTTTAAAGCTAAAATTAACAATTCATTTGCTAAGTAGAAACTTCACAATGTGCAATATAACATGCAGTAAGTACCAGTAAATAGATTTTATTCCATCTGAGTTTCACAACATAGAGTGAAGTAAAATAAAATAAAAGATACATGTATAGATCTATGCATCTTCCCGAGGCAAGATGGATATCACCACAAACACTGTAATCAGCCTTGCCAGGGTTACTGCCTTTTAGTGGTCAGACAGAAATAGCACAAACGAATAAATCAATCAAATACATCTACAGTCCCCAGCTCCTGTTCCTACATCGGTTAAGCTTTTCTCTCTAGTACCGTTGCTCTTCTCAAAAATGCGGTTCATGTGTTCTAGTCGACATTCAGGTACACTTTAAAACGAAATCTCGAGAGGTTGGAGGGAGTTCCATGTTGCCCTGGTGCTCTCAGAGCTAAGGGGCAACACGAAGACGATCTGTTGTGGTGTCTTGTTTTGTCCTGTGTTTGTCTTGAATCTTGTCATTGTTTGTTGCCAGTGGCGTTGGGAGTGGTTTCGTCATATAAGCCGTCATATAAGTGAAATAACCTTAAGTACGGCATAAAGCCCCAATCAAACAAACCTTCACCAATTGGGCTGGCATGCCGTCATATGAGTGAAATAACCATAAGCTAGGCGTAAAACCCCCGATCAAACAAACCTTCACCAATTGGGCTGGCGCGCTGTCATATGAGTAAAATAACCATAAGTACGGGGTAAAACCCCAATCAAACAAACCTTCATCAATTCCGTTGGCATGCTGTCATATGAGTGATATAACCTTAAGTACGCCGTAAAACCCCAATGAAACAAAATCATGTGAAGGAAATTTGCCAATGTCATGTGGGAGTAAAAGTCGTTTCCTGGAATCCTACCGCCTTTACCCTGTCTTGTGCGAACTGAGCAGGAGAGATGTTCATCCGGCATGATCCAACAATTGGATGCTGTTTTCACTTTTGACCTTACACAGCCCATACATTGTAACACTTATCTTTGGGAGACGTTAGCAAGAGTTATGCTATTCGCATTGGCTAAGGGCAGGATGTTCTGAGCACAGTTATGCTGTCTTTACTTTGCACTAGAGGACCATTATGTTACTAACAGAGGAAAACACTTCACATTTTATGGTTGTGTTAGTATGGCTTTTTACTGTTGGAGAACACCACCATCATATAAGTGAAATACCCTTAAGCACAGCATAAGACACCAATCAATCAATCAATCTCATTTTCAAAAGATGTACTAAAGAGTCCTTGCAATTTAAATAAAGGGGAAATAGTCCAAATAGTGAATGTTTCTTCTCACATATATAATAAGTGTTTGAATTATACAAAAATATATAATAATAAACCCCAAAAAAACCAACATATATAGAAATTAAAAAAACACAATTTTTCTTTCCTTGAGTTTAGAATACATTTTTCATGATGACGACTTTCAAACATTTTCACCTAAGCCGAAAATCACCTACAATCGAAGAATAAAATACAATTTTAGGACTTTTTCCAGATTAATTTTAAAGCTTTTCAACATATCAATGTAACTATATATATATTGTTGGGCCGGGTTCGAATCCTGGTGGAGGCAAGCAATATTTTCTCTCTTCATTTATAAAAAAATATATATCTATAAATTTTTCTTTCTGCATTTATACAAATATATATATTTATAATTTTTCTTCCTTTTTTTTTATCAAGTTTGAAGTTTTTTTAATCATTCTTAGCATTAGATTAATTTACCAGAACATTTAAATACATAGAATATGGAGGTACTTTTCAGACTTTATAGACTGAAGGTATTTATTTCACTATAGATTTCTATCTTCAGTAGTTAGTATAATAAAATTTGTCCTGACTTTTTTAAATTTGCAACAAAAGTCTTCTTTTTTTTTCCTTTCCTTTTTTTTCTGTGTAAAACTCTAATGTTGTAATGTCAAATATTTAGATTAATGAAAATTCCAATGGTGTTTAAAATTAGAATGTTAATACGGATGCTTTATATGCATATGAAAAAAAAACTCTTAAATAAACTGTGCATACCACGTCCAAATTAAACTATATTGAAAATATTTCGACTGGGATTTTTCTACATTTATGTGTTTATTGTAATTAGATGATTGAATTAATGTATTTTAATCAAATCAAAATACCCAAAGCAATTTGGGTTCGAATCCCGGTGGAGGCAAAGCTAATTTTTTTCTCAGCATTTATTAAAATATATATATAATAATATTGTTGTTTTATCATGTCAATTCCTTAATGATATCAAAACCAAAAAAGAAACCAATTTCAATAATATATTGTAGTTCTAACTTCTATGATATTAGTGGGGTAATTTTAAATTAATCATTCATATCAATCAATGAATCAGTGAATCAATCCATTACTCAAAGTTCATGACTGTGTTCTTATTTTGTAATATTAGTGGCTCACTGCTTCCTTTATTTCCATCAAGGTAAGGCTCCTGTTTTTGTTCTTTTATTTCTCCGTAGCATTCATCTAAAAAAAAAAAAAACTCCCCGCTTATTCTTACCACTGTGTTATTGTGTGTCCTGTTGCCAAGGGTCCACGCCTCCAGTAACATGTTTTGTGATACTTGTTCGCGTTTGTAACCATGGTAACATGACTTTAAACAGGGATAGTTTGCTGAAGAATATATTTAGCAAAGTGTAGTTGAACTAAAATTCATTGTTTTCTACGATTTAACTTCTTGTAAAAGATAACATTCCATGTTATTAGGAAAGTTAACTTTAATAATATTTTCATTATTTTTCGGAATAAGACTTTCAAAGGACAAAATCTAATTTGGCATACATTGGTACCATCTGGGTCCGCAACCGTGGCTCAGTGATTAGCGTTTTGGACTGCTAATCTTCCTTTGATGTAATGCACAGGTTCACGTCTCCAAGTGGACCTCAGGTATATGAAGGAGTCACACGAGGTGACCGGCTATCAGGGGTGATGATTTTTACACGGTTCCTTCCCAGTTTTCAACCATATAAGGTCAGGCATAGTGAGAATTGGATAAGTCATCATATAAGTGAAATACCCTTGAGTACGACGTTGAGAACACTGGTACCCCTTGACACAAACTATGAAAGTTATTCGAAAATGATGAAAATTAACATTTAACATTAGTGTGACTAATACAAAAATATGAACAAATTTCAGATATGTTCAAATTTGTTAAGGCTATTTACACAGTGTATTTGATTATGGATCATTTTAATCTGATTTGAATTAATGGATTAAATTGGTATAAAATCTTAGATTAATTTATGTGATTGGGTTTGTTTAACAGGAGGTATGACATTGTTTAAACAGTACCTCTCTCTTCATTCATCTAATCTGCTTTATTACCATGTATTTTAGTTTTGGGGTTAGAGTGTTATTTTCTTCATACTAATAAAGGACTAAAAAAGTGTGACATTTACTTGTGTGGGCTTCCTCTCTTCTCTCTTTATTCTTAAGGCCCGTTTTCACCATGTGATTTTAGTTATGACTAGGGGATTCCCCTGATTTGCGGTGTTTTGATTGGTCAAGGTTTTTCTGGACCAATCAAAATGCTGCAAATCAGGGGAATCCCCAAAAGTTGTTACTACCAATCTCCCTGTGTAAATGCATTGTACTACTACATTTTCAGTACAGTACAGCGGGCAGTTGGAGGGAGCTTCGTGTTGCCCTGGTTCTCTCAGAGCTTAGGGGCAACAAGAAGCTGTTTGGGCATCGTGTTATGTCCTGTGATTGTCTTGTGTCTTGTTATTGTTTGTTGCCAGTGGCATCGAGGGTGGTTCCCTTCACCCATTGGGCTGGCACGCCGTCATATAAGTGAAATAACCTTAAGTACGGCGTAAAACCCCAATCAAACAAACAAAATTAATTATTGTGCTGTTGCGTTTAGATCTGACATAATCCTGCTGACACAGCACTCAAACACTAAACAACAGAACAACAACACCGAAATGCAATGAAATGATAGCATATACTACTTGACAAACTGTTCTATCATACCTTCTGGAGTTATCCTTAAGGATTGTTTAAAGTCCATGACTGACTAAACTCGACAAATGTAGTTTATCCACATTGGGACTCACATTCTGTCCTAATAGACATTAATCCGTGTTGCATTTGAAACCGAGAAAGCATAGCCGTTAATGAGTACATGTAAAAGCCAGAAGTGAGTGTCCCCTTATGGATGCGTAAGATGACTTTGCTGAAATACATGTAACATACATTTGGCATTTATATGTTAACATGTTTTCAGTTCACAACTGGTATTAACAAAAAGAGGAAATTACCAGCTGGAATGGATCAGGAGTTGATATGAGTCACATCTACGGGCCACTTTAAAAGCTGCCCGAGATTGAAAAAAAAATTTGCTTGCCTGGCTCAGGGATGATAAAATATCTATTAAATTTTTTTTGTTTGGGTTCGTAATTAATTGACTTCTATCAACCCCTGAGGTTTAAAGCGACTATTGCGATCTCTTTCAATGCTGCCATTTGCTGTTGATGTTTCTTCGCTGAAGACGTAATGTCGGGGAACAAAAAACCATCCTGGTACTTTTCGGTTTCATGTAACAAAAGCCAGCGGCTAATCTATGAGTAGACACGCACAATCAGGACCCATACCTACCTTCGCTGTGAACAATAATGTCCCTTTCGGTTTTTAATTAACTAATTATCGAATAAGCTTTCTCGGCTCCTTATGGGATAAGGTGTCAAAAGAAACGATGAGAATAATAAGTTTTGGTAGAAAATTGCTTATCTTGCTTTTTTATGTCAGCTGATCTGCAGTTCAAAATGGCCAAAATTTTGGAAGATTAGTGTGAAGATCATCTGGTTAAGTCTTGCGAGAAAGCTAACGAGAGATCGTTATATGCTGGCGTGGTGGTGGGTTTCGGTTATTGAAAGGGGAAGCCTATTTATTAAAAAAGGAATGATTAAAATGGGTGGGAATTATTTTTAGATATATTCAATTAGTGTAGAGGAAGTTTTTCTTATTTATGTATTAAACTAATTAAACCAATATTTGGGTTCATTTATTGTACTTATTGTAGAATAATTTTGATTTTGTCTTTTTATGATATCTTTTTTATTGATATATTCCTAGTTTATCAAACATTTTCTGATTGTTTTTAATTATGGTTTAATGATTTATAGAATGTGTATTAATTATATATACAATGTGTTTTTACTGATCTCTCTATTTTGCAGATTAATTATAACCAGGGGTTCATAGAAGTCATTTTCTTCAAAAAATTTAGGTATTCAATATCAAATAAAATAGTTGTTTAAAAATTTAACATGTTACGAGCAAATATATCATTACTCAGAATTGAAAAGCACAGACAGTGCCTGCTGGCCACATGTGACAGATCTTACTTTTATGTTGCTAGAACGCTTTTTGTTATCTACCCGTTTATGATGCAATTTCAAATTGAATTTTCGTGAAAATATGGAATAAATCTGTCTGGCAAGCGGTTAATATCGAATATTTTGTTCTTATATTGAAAATTTTGATAACTAGGACATGCCCGGGCTCAATATGTAGCTCATTGGCTAGCTGAACCCCCTCAAGTTCAGTACACAGGGGCTGATAGAATTCAATTTTTTAGGAACCCACATCCCCAAAATTGAATTTTTAGGTATCTAATATTGAATAAAATAGTTATTTACCGGCCCGTCAATATATCAAATTGAAAATAATAAAATTTTATGAGCCTACC
>JAUELC010209233.1:0-10724 GCA_031471745.1 Cryptochiton stelleri | reverse complement strand
ATAAAACATCAATAATTTAGACTATTTACACTATGTACAAAAGTTAAGATTTATATAGTTTTATAATTAAATTTAATTTACTTTCATTTTTACGTTATAAGATTGTTGTAGATTCCTTGTCGCGTCCCCGTCTTCTGCACACAGAGCCGTTGAGAAAAAAATACAGATTCCTGGGGATAAAGAACCAATCATAATGTTGGCTTATTGTTTTTTATCCCGTACATGGGGTTTGATAAGATGTGTTTGGCTATTGCAGATTTGTTGTCTTTCTTGATGACTGAGGTTTGATGTTCTTTTAATATTAAAAGTAAGAAGTTGTTATCCATACCAAGTCTACTTGCATCTTATATGTACTTCAACTTCTAAATGCCACAGAAAGAAGCTATATCACATAACTTGTTTAAAAAAAAAGAAGAGATTAGGATTTTGCTCTGGTACTTTGACATGATCAACATTCACCTGGTTTTGTAATATAGGAAACATGGAAGAAGATGCATACTGTAAATCACTAATTTCAACCACGACTCACCGTCACCGTTTTGCAAGATGTGAAAGCATTATAGTATGCAAAGAAACAAATTTATGTTTTCTGTCAAATTCCGATTCTCTTAACTGTAAAACTTGTCATCTGATATTATTTTCAAGTCTTTTGCATAGTTTCCAAAGGAGTAATGTTAGTTGATTTAGGGTATTAAAAATATTGGCAATATATGACAAGTGGGGTTCTATAAACAACATGAATTACTCTGCTTGGTGCTTTAGTTAATTTTATATAACTTACATCACAATGATGCTCATATTCCCGCAAGTCAACAAGAAAATTCCCAACATAAGAGTTTTTTTGAGTGTTGTTGAAGGTAACTAACCCATGAACTCAGTGTGTCAGAAATATGGGCTCCAGAGGGATATGCTTAACTAATGTATCAAAATGTTCAACTGCTTTTGATATCCATCTTCCTTCTTTCAATTCAAATTACAGAACAAACAGTTTTTTTTAATAATATTGGAGGTGCAGCATGGAATTCTTTGCCATTCAGTATCAAAAAGGCCTCGTCCCTACAAGTTTTTAAAAATATGTATATACCTCAGACTATTTTAAATGTGTGTGATACAGGAGACATTCATGTATTTTTATATAATAATAATAACTATTTAATCAATTTGTTAATCATGGATTTACTTTGATGATTTTTATTATTTATTATTTTAAATTTTAATGATGCCAAAATGTTAATTTAGTATTGTATTTAAAATGTGTGAATATGTAATTATTGAGGGCTACAGGGGAAGAACAAATTATTTATTTAATTGTACAATCCTCATGAAATAAAGTTATTATTATTTACAAGATCGGCCTTTAACTGACATGAACCTGAAGTAATAATCCATTTTGCACATATACCCAAGGAGTATACACAGAACTAGTTAGAGTAATAACATCCGCTGTTTGATATTTTGACCTGAAAATTGGACAGTATCAGAACATCCTGTCAGTAATTGACACAAGCACATAGATACCGAATACTAACTGGCGTGTGACCTTCTATATCCTAACAATTTCCCACATACCAATACAAGCATGGTCTAACATACACAAGACCGTATATATCCTAACAAATCAACATACTATTACAAGCATGGTCTAACATACACAAGACTGTATATATCCTAACAATTCCCCACATACCAATACAAGCATGGTCTAAGCTACACAAGACCTTATATATCCTAACAATTCCCCACATACCATACAACCATGGTCTAGCTACAGAACTTCTGGATTACAACTGCTTATTTATTTAAGCACAACATTTCCAATGTCTATTCTAACATTGTTTTTACGGATCAATACCAAGCGCCAGGCCCATCAAAATCATTTATGGCCTATTTATGATCCTTTATTATAGTGTAAAAAATTGATATAGAGATTTCATACATATTCAAAACTAGATAATTACCACCAAAAAACAACTAAAATGAATTCAGTTGAATTTGTGTGTTTATTTGATTGGGGTGTTACACCATACTTTAGGTTATTTCATGTGTCAATACTTTGTTACCATGTTTTGTAATACGAAGTAGGAAAGTAGGGGATGAAATATCAACTTATGTTTAAATAACCGTATGGGGACAAATGACGTCAGAAGTTATCTTTGATCAGAGGTCTGTTTCACAAATCCATCATGAGCTAAATAGATCGATCTTGATTTCAATGACAACTTGCATGAAAGGTATTGAATTGGCATGGTAATAAAGATCAACTAGTATCAAGGTGGCTTTGTGGAACAATACTCCAAAATTAAGAGATGTCGGGTTATTTACTATGACAGATGTATCTTACCATCATTTCTTCCAGCTTATGTTCCCACAACATGATATAATCACTGGCAGGCCGCCGTCTCCGGTACGAAGACCCGTAATTCGACATTTTCTCTTGGATGCGCTTCAAGTCCACACGGGTACACTGAAGTGACCTCAATTTATTCCAAAACTAAACAATTTTGTCTTGAATGCAAGTAAAACGCTCATTACTCATAAGGTGTTCAAAGAATGTCAAATGACATGTCAATGGCTTTTTACCTGGCAAAACACTTTAAGGTGACCAAGACAAGTCACTTTCACTTATTTCACATTTGCATAATGTGTTAAGCTTTATTGTTAGCTTCCAAGAATAATCATACGACTTCAAAGTCATACAAAATACAAGACACAGCCACAATCTTAAAGAATGTAATAACAGTATTGGCTTTATCCACACAATTATTTCCTCACAGAATTTCTTTTCACTCTCTAAAATACCTGTAGTTCAATTATGAGCAAGATGTATTATCCAAATTAGTCAAGAATTAATCTTAAGTAAATTAAGATATCACAAAATCAATCTGTTCGGTGTCTAATCATAAACTGACATAACCAGCAATGTCACTGTATCCGATATAGAATGATTCTACTTTAGCAACAAAAAAACCCAGAAGAGTGGTTCAATGATGAATTGACCTTTCTTGATTCCGTAAATTCGCAGCTGCACACGTCATAAAAAAGCTTAACTGATGAGCTATCCCCTCAAGTGGCATTGACAGGCTTCAAGGTTTGACTCAAGAGCACATAATTGAACTGTTATTCATAAACTAACACATCCAAAGTGCTCCACAAGTCAGTTATGGTAAAAATACTCCAAACGAACAGCATAAATGAATCAAAAAGATATCCTTTGATTTGAATGAGAAAAGTTGAACGAGCCGCACATACAAAAGCTAGAAATGCTCTGGAAATTACGGAGTACAGATGATAATTATCCAATCTTACTAACTATGAAGATAGATTGTTTTCACAAATCCACTGAAAAAAACCGAACTATTTTGAATAAAATTTCCCAGGAAACGCATAAAGAAAAAAAAAAAATATCTCAACATCAAGTTGCAATTCAATGTTTGGAACTAAGAAGAAAGTCATTGTAGCATGTTAAGGAATAGACATGTATGTAATCCATATCCAAAAAGAGCAGTAATTTTTTGATGGAGTAAGATTATACTTTATAGCTGTGATACTCCAGTATCAAAAGAGTCTCCAGCAGGCCAGATGACAACATCTATTTCTGTACAGACCCATCTGCTTTCTAATCTTGATGGCACACAATCTTCAAAACATATGGTAGTCCTACTCCATGTCAGCGCCTGGCAATTTTTTCTTCTTCCTGTGGAGCTTACTTTTTCAAGGACTGAAGCTCTGCTGTGCTCATCGTTGTGTATAGGTGACTTGTCTCCATCGACAGAAATGACAAATAACTGCTGGGGAGTATTGTGGCATCAAGGATAACCAGGTTGCCCCGGTGACTGATGATGCCAGGAAAAAGGTCCAAGACTTTCTCTCAACACATTTCAACATGTCTTAGATGTGTACAAGTCTAAGGTTTCCAAAACTGTTTTTCTGCTCATCTCTTACCAGTTGAAGGGAGATTTTGAGCAGAGCAGATGAAATCCATGCTGATTCTATCTACAGCTATATATCAGTCTATCTTAATGCCCTGGCTGACTGGTGAATGGGCAGCCCCCTTTTGACTGGCCGGCTCCACAGATAGTTAACTGTCAGGAGGGAGAAAGGGGGATAGTAAGGGGGGGAAAAGGTAGATATATGAGAGTTACATATACCATATCCCCCACCCCACCCCACCCCACCCCTATGTGTAACTACCCAGTACTGAGCGAGGCCAGCCCAAAAGATAGGACCCAACTGCCTTATGTCAAGATGGGGAATGGTTCATCATCAAAGGGCTATCTACATTTTTATTTTTCAAAAACATATCTTACAGTAACTTATTACCACTTAGTTTCTTATTTAATGTTTATTCATTACCAAATCAGATATCCCCCCAAAAGTTATATTTTATTAATGAAAGCACCAACTTATAGTCCCTATAACTATTTTATTTAGTTCACTGCTAAAAAATACTGAGGTAGACTATTTAAGTGTAGCATTTTACATCATAACAGTATTACGGGTGGCTATTGGAGCTGAAATGACTATAACAATAGTGAAAGCAACTATTGAGATAGTATTGCGATAGTTAGCATACTATTGTGATAGTAATGCAATAGTTACTTTACTCCAGTAAATTTGAGTCAAGGACATACTGTCAACATTGTTTAATTAAAATTCAACTGAAACCGTAAAAAAAAATTGTACACATGTGCAAACTTGTCCACTGAATTGTTGAGAGTTTGATAATATTTAATGAAAGGATGATATTATAAAGGAATTTGAGTTCCCAGGTTGTACCCTTGTTTCTATGGAAAGACACTACCTATTGAAACTATAGATCGTTGGATATATATTAATGATAGACAATACAACTATCGCTAGGCCACTATTGGACAAGGAACTATTGCGATAGTCCGATGAAATATTACACCCCTAAACAGTACATTCCAAAGGTCTTTCTTAAACATCCATATCCCCCCTATTTTGTCAGCTAAATAGGAAAATTGCATTAAAAAAAAAATCTCCATTTTGACACTAATAATTAAGTACATGCAGTTTGTTTATCATATCATATGTTAACCTACATGTATCTTATTACCTTCACTTTTCTGACACGTCTGCTGTGGAATATTGAGGTACTGACAAAAACTGAAAGTACAGTTTACAGCATTACAGTTTATTACAAAGGATATTTCTTGCTAAATCATATTCCTCCTGTTTTTTTTGTTGCAATGCCAAGAAGAATATGGGAACAATCCCACCCTGTGGCTACCCGTAACTTTAGCTCAAAGCTAATATCTGCCAGGTTCTGTACAGTTAGGACTATTATTGACAGAGGAATACTACATGTTGTGTTAAAGTTACTGGTAACAAGAAGAACATCACTGCATAGGCCAAGCTGTAAACCCTGTCTGATACAGGGTAAAAAGTAGCTCCTCATTCTTTGTAGAAGTAAATACATGTAGTATATTCATCATAATATCCTCCTGTTTAGTTATTGATACATTTCCCCACCTATCTCATGTCAATCCATACATGACAAATGAGAAAAAACACCAAAAACATAACATAGGAAATACAGTTTGTTTGTTTGATTAGGGTTTTAAACCGTAATTTCACTCATATGACGGCATGCCAGCCCGATTGGTGAAGGAAACCATCCTTGACGCCACTGGTAACAAAGAATGACAAGATACAAGACAAGCATAGGACATAATTAAGGGGCAAAAAGACAAAGTGCACGAATTTACAGTGCTTAATTTCTCACAGATCGCTTCATGTTGCCCATTAGCTCTGAGAGCACAAGGGTAACAGGAAGATCCCTCCAACTAGGAAATACAGTACACCAAAGAATTAACCTAATGATTTGTGTTCAGAGTGTGGACAGGGTGTGCACACGGTGTGTTCTCAGTGAACACACGGTGAAGAAACGTTGTTTTATGGCACCAAAAATAACAGGAAAAAGACAGTGTGAACACACCGTGTCTTCACGCTTATGCTGGGTGAAGACACCGTGTCTTCACGCTGCACCTTCACTAATTGTTGTTTAAGACGCCAGTAGGATATATATCCGCGGCCTTTGCCACACGGTGTCGTTGTGTGTACATGTACATAATGCGTACAATGCCAAAAGTAAACATCTGTCTAAAACTACATGTGTATGTCTATATAAAATCCATGTACATGTAGTGTTTATAGAGCATGTGTATAAGCGATAACTGCTAATAAACCGGGGGAAATCCATTACCAAAGACGAAATCGGAATTTTAAAAAGGTTTGAAGTTACACTGTACATGTGGTTGACCCCAATCTGAATTGAGCACAACACATATTGAAAGGGATTTACCAATGTCTCTGAGTAGCGGCTATCACCATGCAATTCACCATTTCAGAAGTTATCATTATGGGGCTAATTAAACCAGCAAATTTTATGAACTTCCAATGTACATTTGTCGATGTGCGATCATTCACAGCTTGGACAAGTTGTCGGAATTTTATCCCCATCAACTGCTGGAGCGTCAAATTGATTGGATAATAAGCTTGAATGTTCACCTATGAACCAATCATCCGCCGATCCTAACCGTTGACATTGTACTATAATTGTGATGGTTAAAGTCAGCAGTTTCGTAAACCCCGTAAACTTTAAAATGTTGTTTGGTCTTCATTTTGAAGAAAAAATATATGTATTCTACGGAAGATTCCTGGATACGTATCATGTCAAATGAGAACACAAAGGAGGCATGGTAATCTATTTGTATTTATATTTATCTACATGGACTTGTGTGTTTATAAACCTATCTGAATTGCTTGCAGAACAAAGAAATCGCTGTCAGTGAAGGCAGAAACTTGAATCGTTGTTCCAGTAGCCTACGGCGCGACGTATAAGCGTGGGCCTTGGCTCTAATCTGAATGCGTTTAGTTGAATATTATATTTGATTGCAATCAAGAATGCAGCGACCGCCTTCCTTGTCATATTTGTGGAGAAGTTTAGAGACGAGGTTGATCAGCCTGAATATACAACGTGTTAAGTGTACAGAGGAATGCACACCCTGAACACACGGTGAACACACCACCATGAGGTTAATTCTTTGGTGTACTGTATACAGAATTGACAGAAATTAAATTATTTTTATGTCTGTATGTATATTTGCTACATTGATTGCAGAAGTTAGTGGTACATCACTAAAATAGTATTTCCACATTAGTTTGAAATGAAAAGACTTTATTGGCTCTATTTGCTATATTGTTTACTGAAGAAGTACATCATGAAGATAGTGTTCCAGTCCACATCAGTTAGAATCTGCCTGTGGGATGAAAGCAGGTGTTGCTGTAATTTGGAGCCTCTTAAGCATGCACATGTCTTATCTTAACTGACCCTACCTCTGTGCCCTGCCCTCAGAGGGTATACTTGAGTATTCTGAATCAAACATATGGAAACCCTCAATATGGGCCTATGGTATATACTCTCATTATTCAGTTATTTTGCCTGGTCTTTCTGACAAAGAAACAGATCATATAAATGCCATTTTGTATGAGCATATATTTCGCATATTTCTTTACAACTTATAAGATTGTTTGTTTAGTTGGTGTTTAGTGGCGTACTTGAGTTGAGTGTATTTCCCTAACATGACGACTTAGCAAAATGGTGGAAAATGGAGCGGAAACCTCCTACATCTCACTTATATTAATATTTTATCTAAAGATTGACATTCGCTCTAAAACCTGTGTGGTACATTAAATTACGAAAAAAAGAAAAAAAAGATTCTTCTTGATTGATGATCCTAGAAAAAAAATTAACAAAATTTTTTGTTTGCATTTTAAGAGAATTTACAGCAGGTGCGTTAAGAGCCATCATGATGCACCGCTGTAGACATGACTGACAGCAATTACTGCATGTTTCCATGTACCCTACCTCTATACCGTTAACCTAGCAACACATAAAAACTGGAACATCCTGTTATTGCCTTGTTTTATCCTCTCAAGAATTAGAAACTCTCTAGTTTTCTCCAATATATCAATCTTTTCTCAGATGAGAAGCAAAAAGCAAAATAAAAAAATCTTGAAATCAGATCGTTAAGGCTTACCCCTGTCAAATAAAAACTGTAACATCTAATTATTTCTCTGTTTTATCCTCCCAACAAATAGGCACGGATAAAACTGGCACTTCAGTGTTTAATAACTAAGATAAATCAATGTTTTTGTTTCCAGGGACCAGCAAAAAATGAAAGTCTTAAATGTCAGTTGCTCGTTAGCTTAATAACTTCAAAAGAAACTTTAATTGTGTTGTCAATAAAAACTAACTTAATATCCCATATTGATAATCGACTACTGACAGCTAAATTGTTGATCTTTTCAATACCCATTACAAAGTGCATTGACAGCCATATTTGCTTTGTCCTGATGGTTTTCTTATCAAGCTTAAGGCATGAAATGATCAAATCTAACAATTCTTAATGTTTTTTCAAAACAAAATTAAATCTGCTAGAAATATAAGCACTGGTCAAAAGGATAAAATATTGCCGTTTGATTATTTCTAGGCCTCTTATGAGTAAAGTGTACTGTACAGCATATTAGAAGTCTGAAAGGTCAAACTATTCCAAGTTAATATACTGGTTTTGTGTGGGCCCAACATTCTGCAAAAATAGTTGGTCTCACACCAAAATGAGTATTCCTTTATCGATTTCCAATAGTGATTTAAGTTCAAGGTGAAAAGACAGATAATGTTGGTATGACAAGGATAGAACTATGGGTGTGAGTGTTGGTTACTGTAGGTGAGATATGACGAATATGTTAGGTGGTATTCATCAGTATGAGAGTCCTGCAACCGCTGCATATACTATGAAAAGATAGCGAACACCAACTCCTTCATGTAGGCTATGTTGTTAAACGGTGGCATAGATCATGTAGAAGACATTTGACATTAATGAGAATATCAGGAGGACGTTATGATTGGTGAGATTTTTTCCCAAAGCTTGTCTGTTATCTGTTGTTATAATGGCTGCTAAAAAGTTTAACACAACATGGTATGGCCACACAACATGAAAACATAAATATCCTTACGGTAGTTTACCTCAACAGTTGGTGATAAATTAGAGAGGTACATGTGTAAGAAGTATGTCAGATCTGTACCATTGACTGGAAAGGGTTTTGATTTTATGGTGAAAATTCAGCCTCAAACTATGAGGTACATTGACTTGATTGATGATCCTGGAAAAAAATTTAATTAATTTTTTCTTTTTGTGTTTATAAGAGGTATTATAACTTAAGCACAAAACATGCTTTTTAATTCAAACATGTTGACAAAAAATTAGAAAAGATTTTGATTGATCGATTGTTTTTTCACACCACATAAAACAGTATTTTAGCTATGGTCCTAAAATTTGACTGAAATGTGGACTTCAAAGTCTTGGCCTCTTTTATTCCAAGTTCTAAAAATCAAACAAAAAACAATTCTCTTACCTGAAACAGAAAATATTCTAATTCAGAAAACTCCACCGATGGGACCCGACCAAACCGTGGGATGGTTTTAACTTATTATATATCAACACGCCCCTTTTTCAGCAGCCCCTCAACTTTGCAGCGCTCAATCCCCCGCTGTCAAAACCAGTCCTACATACATGTAGATTTCAACATTGTTATTTACCGCAATTTCTACCAAAGTAAACTCACTTATTTGTTATAAGTGCATATAAATGCTATGCCTTCTAGTTACTTTGTTTTTCTGTCTTGAATTTTTTTTAGTCGAGAAACAATGCTCAAGCAGTACAAGAAAAACAGCTTTAATCCAAATTTTCACACATTATTTCACAGTAGCTATTTTGTTTTGTTTATTCATTTTTTGTTGTTTGTTCAGAAACGATGCATAGTCTCACACATGCACAACATAGGAATGGAAGTTTTACCTTGGGCAAAAAATATTTAATGCCTTCAAGTTTTAATGGAATGCACAAGGTTATACACTTAGCCTTCTATAGAAATGACTCACATGGGACTTTTCATGAAAAAGTTGCCCTTTAGCATATGCTTGTATGGCCAAAAATGTTTTTCTTGTACTGATTATTTTGTCAAAATTTTGTCCTTGACATAAATCAAGCCAAACAAAAAATCTCCATCTGTCAGTGACAGAATAGATGTCAGAAATAAATCTTTAGTTTAATTTAAAAACAAAAACAAACACAGATAATTTACCCGTCATAAATTGTTTATGGTACTAAATAAATTGTATATCTTAATACAGTGGAAAACCGGGAGGAAACCTCGTAAAAACCACCATCCGATATAGCCAGAGTCACCACATGTGACTCCCTCATATACCTGTGGTCGACTGTGGGGCTTGAACCCTTAAGGTACATTGAAGGAGGATCAGATGTCAGACACGCTAACCACGGAGCCACGGCCTGGGCCCGTTTTTATGGAGACCAGGCGGATATCAAATTACTTGATACAAAAGTCTATTTTTACTTCTTTTTCCTCAGGGGGGTAACTTTGTGATAAAGGGCAACTTCACTACCTTTTTTTCCTATGCAGAAACATCTAACTCTAGTCGTAGGCACCCCTGGAAAAACATGCAACCATACAGTCATAGTGCGAGAGTGAAATCCTTCTTCTTGGGGCGAAATTTTGAAAATAATGTATTAGTCTTATGTAGAATTCGGAGAGAAATTTTGAATTGTTAAATTTTTGTTCGTGATAAATTTTTCACTTTTTCCAGGTGTGGTTGTTGGATCATAATATAAAATGCTGAT